>JAFVLL020037176.1:12599-25120 GCA_021397915.2 Tor tambroides | reverse complement strand
GCCCAGCCACAGCCTGGCCTTGAACCCAATCAAATATTTCTGGAGAAACCTGAAAATGTGCCTCTGCCCCATCCAACCCAACAGAGCTTGAGAGGAGAACAGGTGAGGAGAAGAATGGCAGATAATTGACAAATGCTGAGGAGCAAAGCTTGTCGCATCAAACAGAAAAGACTTGAGGCTATAAAGCTGCTTCAGCTAAGAACTGAGTTAAGGGTTTGAATACTTATGCAACATACTCATTTCAGATTTTTTTATAAATTGACAAAGTTGTGACAGTTCTGTTTTTGCTTTGCCATTATGGTGTATGGAGTGTAGTTTAACATAAAGCTGCAACATAACAAAACGTGAAAAAACCGAAGGGGTTTGAATACTTCTGCAAGGCATTGTATTTATATTTCACTTGTGTTTCAGTTGACTGAAATAACTAAAACTAAAAGTGAAATTTATTAAAAAATATATAGATATATTTTTAAAAAATCACAAAACTACTAAAAATTATAGTTTTAGTAATTTATTGTTTTATCATTTTTATTTATTTATTTATTTAATATGTGTATAATTAACACATTTTTGTTTCAGTAAATAAATGTAAAAATAAATAAATAAAATAAATACAGACCTATTAAAGAAAATCACAAAACTAATAAAAATGAAGTTTTAGTAATTTTTTTTGTTTTTATCATTATTATTTTTTGCAATTTTTTAATGTCTCTTTATTTTCTTACAAAAACGAAAACTGAAACCTGAAGTTTAATTTATTTATTTTTTTAAAAATATTTTTATTAAATAATTACATTTTTTATTTTATTTTATTAAATTCATTTTATTTAGTTTTAGCTTCACTTAATCGAATCAAGTTAAACACAATGAAAACGAAAAATGTTGCTTTGACAATTCTAGTCGTTTTTAGTAATTTTGTTTTGTTATTTGGAATTAAAATGAAACTGAACATATAAAATCCCTCAGACAGCAGGATATCTCATCATTTCATCAGATCTGTGTGTCTGACACACTGCAGGATCTTTTCTCTGCTGTCACTTTTCTCCATCAGATATTTCTGAGTGATTTCAGTGTCTAAATGTCTTTAGGAGGCCGTTTGAGTTCACAGAGGATATTCACTTTGTTAATTAGCTGATCTGAACTCATAAACGCATCACAGACGAGCTGTTTTTGTCCAGACGCCAGTGTCTGTCTGCAGAAGCTGAATCTGTCCTGGAGTCTCTTTCTCTCAGAATAATAGCGTTTGCTCCCAGAATGCCGCAGGTAGAATAATTGGCTTCTGTATTGATTTCCTCTCGTGTCTCGGAGACGCTTGTTGTCATGGTTTTTGTGCGAGTGGCATTTGAAAGGGTTGGTGTGGAAGAACGCAGGAGAGAAACGGCGCTTTCTGATGTCCTTCGCTGAGAAGAAGAGCCTCTGATTTAAAGCCATTCGACAGTCTGATGTACAGTAGAGCAGAGCCGCTTCACTGTATTCATGTGCAGATCTGCCCATCTGATGGGAAAATTAAACACTTATCAGTCGTGCAAATCAATGTAATCCATGCATATTGTGAAAAATGCTATAAAAATCTTATTTTTGTGAGAAAATCAACTTGCAGAATCAGATGTGGTACGAATTTGTATTAATAAAAAATTATGCATGAAATATAATATGATTAACCACTGCATATTTACCATAATTCAGGGCTGTTCTCACTATAACACGTGTACTTATTGCTTATGGCTTTTATAAAATGCTGGCAGCAGTAATATGATAGATTAATGATCAATAAACACTGTAAAAACATGTCAAACCACAAAAACTGAAACCTTTAAAAAAAAGTTACATTTTTAAATTTACATTAAAAAAACAAATCTTTTTTTTTTTTTTTTTTTTTTAATTAAAAAAAATTGTTTATTGGTTTATTTCGACATACAAATAATGTCAGAAGAGTATAAACATGCAAGACTTAAACATTAACAAAAATTGGAACTCTAGATGTATAAAATTATGCTAAATATTGTGATATTTGACTTTATGGAGGATCACTTAATAGTGATTATGCATGCAAAGCTATGCCATCATAAGCAAACATCATAAGCAATTACTGACATATTTTTATTCTATTGAGTTTATTATTGTTTATTATTTTATGCTGTTTTGGTTATTTACATTTTTATAATTTTGTAATTTAATTACTGTTGAAAAAAGCGACTAATAAAATCAAGTAGAAATCATAAAGCAATTGTGAGAAGTTTAATGGATGCAAACAAATGTGTTGTAATGATAAAAATATTTTTTTTATTAATAATTATCATGATATACATTTTTTACTAAGTAATACGAGTAGTATTAGACAGTTTGTCGAGTGACGGTGACTAGGGAATGTGCATCTCAGCCGTGTGTTAATTGTCTATTTTACAGTGTAGAGTCAGAGTGTCCTTGTTTGACCTTTGACCTCTGTGTGTGTGCAGCCCGACCAAGGTGACTCTGCTGGGGGCGGTTCTGTTCTCTCTCCAGCAGTGCAGCTTTCTCCCGCTCCAGACGCATCAGCTGATCTTCATCTACACGCTCTTCATCGTCACCAACAAGGTCTGTGTGTCTGACACTCAAACCAAACACTCTTAATCTGGGTCTCTATGGAAATACATGAATATCTAGATCTATATTTGTCAAAATAGTAAAAATAATAATACATAGCATTTTTATAATCATGCATTTTATAGCTGTTATGCTTCATGAAAAGGTAAAAACTAAATAAATTATAAAAATATATATAAAAAATATATATAATTTATTAATAGTATATTAATAATTATTGTAAAATTATTTATATTAGATATTTTTATTGTAAGTTGTATTTATACACACAAATTTATCTATAATATATAATGTATTTAGTTTACAATTTTATGTGTGTATACATATATACATTTGTCAAATTAATAAAAATATTAATAAACTTTTTATATAGCACTTTTATAGTTCTCCATTTTATAGATGTTGTGCTTTACAAACAAGTAAAAACAAAATACACAGTTAAACAGACATAAAGAGTGATAATAAAACATGCAAAATACTCTATAAAATCTAAATTATATATATTCATATATATATATATATATATATATATATATATACAGTGGATATAAAAAGTCTACACACCCCTGTTAAAATGGCAGGTTTCTGTGATGTAAAAAAATAAGACCAAGATAAATCATTTCAGAAATTTTTCCACCTTTAATGTAAACTATAACCTGTACAACTACATTAAAAAACAAACTGAAATCTTTTAGGAAAGGTGGAGTATAAATAAAAACTAAAGACTTTTTATATCCACTGTATAAGTCTACACACACTGTATCCCACAATGCAGTGCATGCAACCTGAACGTTACCTCCTTCTTATTGACAAAACTGACAAATCTTCTGACATTTAATGCAAAATAGAATTAGAAACTGCATTTATAAGAGAACATCACTCGCAGAATTAAACATGCAGAGTAATGAGGTCACAATAAAGTTATTGTGAGTGTACAGTGAAACTGCATTACAGCTCACCTTCTGTGTGTTTATTTACTGATAAACCAGCATTAGCTGTGATTTCACAATTAAAAGCAAGGCAAACGAGAGCGTTTGATTGATCGGCGTGTGCTGTTTTAATTGGACAGACGTCTGTTGGCGTTGGTTTGACTGAGTTTAACGAAGGAGCTGCTAAAGCTCATCAAAGTGAGGGGTGTTGCTCTCGTCTCTCCATCCTCTCTTGCCCTTCAGTGTGATCCGCGCCGCTTTACGCTCTTACACGGATCTCGCGCTTTTTGCATCATTTTCATGTAATTGCATCATTCTGCTTTAAAGAGAGTGAAGTTCTTGAGCGAGACTGACGGTAAATCTGGAGTTCTTCAGTCAGATCTCTCTGTACCCTTTGACCTTGCAGGCGTCACGCGTCGTCTCAAGACAAGCCTTTCTCTTCTTTAGTTTCTGCTTTGCTCATTAGTATGGCTGAGGGTTTGTCCTTTCAGATGCATGTTCATCTTTGACTCTTATTGAGAAACTCAAGGTTTCTGCAGGTCTTAAAAAGTCTTAATTCACACTTCCACAAATTAAAAGGCCTTAAATCAGTGTCTTAAATAAATGTTGCATGCAATGAGTGTCTTGTTCAGTATTTTTGTCTTGTTTTCCAGTACGAACATCCTTAAACTATATTTACTTGAGAAGCAAAATTAAGATATGAAGATATTAAATGCATCAAAATGAAGTGAGTTTATGATTAAAATGAACAAATATCTGCCGATGGCGAATGGAAACTTAATTTGATTTTTCCGAGCCAATTGGCAGATGTTTTTTTTAAAATCATAAATTCACTTGATTTATCATAGACGTCTTGAAATTTAGACATTTGCACAGAAATCAAGACAGAAATACTGAGGAAAAACATCACTTTTGTGCTGTGTGATCAGAATATACAGTTAAAGTGATTTTCGTATTTTAGTTAAGCTATTTTTTGTACATAAAATTAATTAAAAAGTAATGGAGAGCTGCTCTTTTGACACAACTCATTTTCTGCTCATTTCTGAGAACATATTGAGTACACTACACTACAAAAAATGCTTTTCTTACTTAGTATTTTTGTCTTGTTTTCTAGTATAAATATCTAAACATTCTTGAATCAGGATGCATTTAGTCGACAAGTAAAATGACTTAAGATATTAAGCCTTGTTTTCTAAAAAAATTTTGTTAGCTTTTGCTTAAAACAAGCAAAAATATCTGCCAATGGGGTAAGAAAAATCATCTTAATTCAAAGGCTAAACAAGATTATTTTTCTTGCCCCATTGGCAGATATTTTTGCTTGTTTTAAGCAAAAACTAACAACATTTTGATAATTTCTTCAGAAAACAAGACATAATATCTTAAGTCATTTTACTTGTAAAGTAAATTCATCTTAATTCTTAAATGTTTAGATATTTATGCTAGAAAACAAGACAAAAATACTAAGTAAGAAAATCATTTTTTGTAGTGTACCAGTCAAAAGTTTTTGAATTTGTAAGATTTTTTTATGTTTTTTTTAAAGTAGTCTCTTCTGCTCACCATGCTTGCATTTATTTGATCCAAAATACAGCAAAAACAGTAAAACTTTGAAATATTTTTACTATTTAAAATAACAGTTTTCTATTTGAATATATTTTAAAATGTAATTTATTTCTGTGATTTAAAGCTGAATTTTGAGCATCATTACTCCAGTCACATGATCCTTCAGAAATCATTCTAATATTCTGATTTGCTGCTCAAACAACATTTATTATTATTGTTATTATCAATATTTAAAACAGTCGAGTACTTTTTTTCAAGATTCTTTGATGGAGTAATGTGACTGGAGTAATGATGCTAAACTTCAGCTTTGAAATCACAGGAATAAATTACATTTTAACAGATATTCAAATAGAAAACAGTTATTTTAAATAGTAAAAATATTTCAAAGTTTTACTGTTTTTGCTGTACTTTGGATCAAATAAATGCAGGCTTGGTGACTTCTTTAAAAAACATTAAAAATCTTACTGGTAGCGTATTGTGTTTTCTTTAATTTATTCCTCAAATTTTCTTTAATTGGTCTCAGAGAGGTCTTAAAAAGTTGGTCTGTGTTGTTTCAGACGCGGATGATGTTGTTGGGTTCGTCGTCGTATCCGTTTTCAGCGGTGGAGACTCTGCTCTATAAGACTCTGTTTGTTCGACCTTTGACCTTTTCACCTCTGACCGACTCGACCCAGAGCTGCGGATCGGCTTCCACACCGGACCAGAAACCCAGCGACGCCAACAAACCCGACCAAACCAACCCCAAAGATGCAGAAAAGACCAAAAAGACCGACTGAGTCCTGATGGAGAACAGACGGTTTTATTGTAGCAGAAGAAACTTCTTGTTTGTGCTGGTGAAAGTTTTCTACACGTTTCCTGCTGATAATGTTTAAAAATGCACAGATGCTCTTTTTATCTGAATATCTTGATATCTGATATGTACATATTTGCTTGATTCACAGAGATTTCTATTCTTTCTATCCTGTAATGGTGAGGATAATATATTTTAATAATATTTATAATGCATTTATGAATGCAATCACTGAAGTGGAATGCTGAAACTCTTTTACTGTGAGATTTTTTTTTTTTTTGAATGCTTGAATATACTGTAATTCACTGGCTCTGACTCGTCTGTCTTCAGTTTGTTGTCTGTGTGTGGAAAAACATCAGATTTCTCTATAAACTGAGTGATGAAATTCACAGGAAAATCAAGGCGAGTGAATGGTGAAGGTGGTTAACTGGTCAAGGTGGAGTCACTGATGCACTTTTAATGAGCTCCAGCTTCAGGTTTTGTCTTAGTGCTGTGTTTATTTACAGAAATCATTCAGGATGAATTCAGCTTAAAGGAATAGCTCACCCAGAAATGAAAATGTGATCACCCTCAGGCCATTCGAGATGTAGATGAGTTTGTTTGTTCATCAGATTTGGAGAAATGTGTCTCATCAGTGGATGCTCTGCAGTGAATGGGTGCCGTCAGAATGAGAGTCCAAACAGCTGATAAAAACATCACAATAATCCCAAAAGCTTCTGTTTTGGACTGTTTTGTCTTGTAAATGCTGCTTGATCTGTGCAGATTTCTCTCCTGATTCAGACCAGAACACTTTTTCACTGGAGGAAGAGTTATTATGGATTATGGACTCTCGTATTTTAGTCACAAACGTCTTAATGCTGGATTTGTTTCAGCTTTTGTCTTCTCCAGATGTTAACTGATGGACTGGAGTGGTGTGGATTATTGTGATGTTTTTAATCAGCTGTTTGGACTCTCATTCTGACGGCACCCATTCACTGCAGAGAATCCATTGCTGAGACACATTTCTCCAAATCTGATGAACAAACAAACTAATCTTAAATCTGATCTGAGGATGAGCATATTTTTATTTTCGGGTGAACTGTACCTTTAAGCGCTATGTACACTTACACATAATTTCCACTGATTCCTCAACACAGTCTTGGTGTTTACACTGGAAGTCAAAGGTCCTTGCATTCTGGAGGGTTTAAAGGCAGAAAGGTCTTGTATTTTTAAAGCTGTACGTTTCTGCAAAACTGAACAGAAATCAAAAAATAGTGAGTGTTTGCAGTTCTTTAATCAGATAAACAAAGATAGCCCCGCCCTAAACTCACACTATTGGTTGAGCCAGTGTCAATCAAACACAAATCAGCTTGACCGCCAACTCCGTTTTCCCGCGCAATCTGACTATACTTTTAAACTTGCCGCGTTTTTTCCTAATTTGAACGGTGGAAAACAAACCTAACTAGTGGTGCAGAAATTATATACTTCATCTTAAATCACTAAAATGAATTATTCGCTATGAATGTGAGTTATTAGAACAGTAAAGTGTCTTAATTATAGAAGATTTCTAGGTGAATGAGCTGAAATAACGGACGTGACGTCACACAAACAAGGTTAGTAGCTGATTCTGTCAAGCTAGTCTACTGTTAACATGAATAAAGTGTTTAAAACTGATGAAGGACAAGCTGTTATAATCGACTACTATGTAAAAGATGATGTGTATAGAGTTTAAGATGAAACAACAACAACAATTCTAAGGTATGAAACACCAAACAAACGCAGCACTGTTTAATTGCTCATTATATCAAATAATGCGTTCTGCAGAAATTGAATTGGAGTTTTATTGTAGCTGTATGATTTATGTAATGGAATATGACTCTATGGAATATGCATTCCAGGCAGCAGGAAGTGATTTTCATAATCATGCTTTAGGTTTGTTAATGAGCGATCAACAAACATAATCTCATTTACTGGTGTGAAGGAGCAATCAACGTCTCAATTATTCCCGCCTAATATCATCAATGATTTCAAAACGGCCCGCGGCGGGAATTCACTCTGCCAAGAATGTGGCGCGCTGCTGTTGCCGTGCCAACAGCATTCTGACAGAGAGCGCGGGAAATTTTCTTCGGCTGTCCTTTGTGACGTCATCATGAACGCTAATAATAACACAAGAGCATTTCTACAGATGGATTTTTAACATCTTACTGACATATCGTTTGATTAGACACAAAATTAGACTCAAAAGGCAAAATAGCCATATTTATTTCTGAGATAAGTGCTTAATAACTTATTGCATACTGCACACAGTTATATGTGCTTTTTAAGGCAAGACACCACAAGTGAATAGGGTTTTTAAAAATTAATAGATATATCATCATACTTTACCAGTTCATTGAAGCTTGTTTCTGCCACAGGAAAATAAATAAATACATGGTCATTTTTCTTTTATATAAAAGTAAAAATAAAATTTTTCTTTTAGTTTATATAAAAAAGCAGAATTGTGATTTATAAACTCGCAATTAAAAGGAAAAAATCAGAAATGGAAAATAAAAAGTAGTAATTAGCCTACTGTTTATTGTTTATTCTCTGAATTGTAAACTTGGGATTGAGAAAAAAAGTCAGAATTCTGCTGACTTTATATCTCACAATTATGAGTTTATATCTCACAGTTCTGACTTTTTTGCTCAGAAAAAAAGTCTGAATTCTAAAATAAAGTCACAAATAACTTTTTTCCCCGACTATAGAAATGGCCTTTCATAGTTGATTGATTACATTAATAAATACAATAATATGTATGAATAAATAAATAAATTTAAAAAAAAAAAAAAAAGTGCATTATCTAATAAAATATGCATTCATTTGCAAACATTTCCAGAACAGAAATCTGAATGTTGGATAAAGCCAGGTTCATAATTCCAGGTTTCTCCAGAGGGGATTTTGGATTTCTCATTTTATCATAAATCATAAGATACTGTCAACAGACAGAAAACAAACACATTTTCACCATGTTTTTAGGAATAAAATGAAATCAATGTGAATGATGTACAGTATGAGCAAACCCATCAGTAAAAGCCTTCAGAATATAGATAGAAATAAAAATATTTGGTGTTTAGATTGCAATTGAAATCTACAAATGCAAATTGATAAAGTGCAATAAAATAAACACTTAAATGTGTATTTTGCATTTATTTTTTTCTTCCACTAGTCTGAAAAAAAATGAAAATTCAAATAGCCTGAAAAATAGTCTCAAAACTGACCATTGCATTAAAAACAAACATGTTTTTTTTGCCTGTAGTGTTTTGTCTTAAAAATGAGTATGCAGTATGCAGTATACTGTGCAGGGAACTAACAATCTGTCCTGCTGTGTTTGTGATGTCATCACACACACACACACACACACACACACACACTCGTTCTCGTTGTGATGTCATCGCATTGACTCTGTGTTTCAGTGAAGCGTGTGTGTGTTCTGAATGAAGCGGAGCTGCAGCATCATGTGATGTCCACTAGGGGTCCCGCTGTGTTTGAGGGTCCTTCGGGAGGGACCGCCTCGCTCTCAATGGAGACGCAGCCGATTGGTGACACCGAATGGTACGTCCCAAACGAAGGCAGATGCACACAAAGGCGCTCACACACATACACACACACACACACACGCACGCCCTCAGCTGTTCCAAACGGCCACCCGGACCTCCTTCTTTGTGTTCTCCTGTGCTGGAGACAAAGACGACACAGAAGCAGAACAAATCAGAGCAGCTCCATCTGTACAGCAGCGACTGGATGCACAGTTCACTGCTTACGGCTGAATCTTTTTACCTAAACGTTACAATCCTGATGTCATTTACTCGCCCTCATGTGCTTCAAACGCTTATGACATTCTTTCTTCTGTGGAACACGTTTTGAAGAACGTTTTTTCGGTTCCACACATCCGTAAAGCATCTTATAGCACACGAGTTATGAAGCTGTTATGTGCATCAAATCATGTTTTAACATGCACTCTTAAAAATAAAGGTTCTTTATTGGCATCAATGGTTCTCTGAAGAAACTTGAACATCCATGGAACCTTTCAAATGCAGAAAAGGTTCTTTATAGTCGAAAAAGGCTCTTTAGATTTGTAAAATGTCCTTCAAAATGGTTCTTTTAGAAACTGTTCAGTGAAAGGTACCTTTATTTTTAAGAGTGTATACTATTATAAATAAATCTTCCATAAGATAGAACCATTTTTGGTTTTGTGAAGAACCTTTGAGCGATAAACTAAACTTGTTCTTCATTGTTTCACATGAAGAGACAAATATCATCCACTACCATTCAGAAGTTGGGGCTTTTTTAATAAGAAATGAATACTTTTATTAATCAAGGACACGTTAAATTGATCAAAAGTGATCAGACATTTATAATGTCACAAAAGATTTCTGTTTCAAGTAAATGCTGTTCTTTTGAACTTTCTATTCATCTGTGAATCCTGAAAAATAAAATGTATGACCGTTTCCACAAAAATATTGGCCAGCACAACTGTTTTCAGCTTTTTTTTTTTAGTACAAAGAACATTTCAGGGTTTCTGCAGGTCTTAAAAAGTCTTAATTCATCCTTCCACAAAGTAATTTGCTAAACTGGAGGAGAAAGTCTTACATTTATAAAGTCATGGACTGCACTCCAAAAAAATCTTGTTTTCCAATTCAATTTTTCTAAACATTATATTGTGTTCCCTTCAAATTATTCCTTAAATTTTCTTTAATTGGTCTAACAAGGGTCTTTAAAATTGATCAAACGTGAAACCTGCAGAAACCCTAAGGTTCATGGATGTTAAAGGTTCTTCATTAATGCCAATAAAATTCGATTTGAACACTAAAGTGCAGGAAAATACTTCAATTTGTTTCACATCAAGCATCGTATGCATATTAGAATGATTTCTGAGTGACACTGAAGACTGGAGTAATGATGCTGAAAATACAGCTTTGATCACAGAAATAAATTACAGTTTAGTATATATTTGCATAGAACACGGTTAGTTTATATATTAATAATATTTCACATTTTTTACTGTATTTTTGAACAAATAACTGCAGCCCTGGTGAGCATAAAAGACTTTTATTTATATTTATAAAGAACCTTTTTTCAGTACAAAGCACCATGCAATCCAAAAAAAAATAAAAAATAATATCTTCTTTAGTATTTTTGTCTTGTTTTCCAATTCAGTTTTATAATGGTTATATTGTGGCAAATTGTGTTCTCTTCAATTTATTCCTTAAATTTAAACCTGATGAAACCCTAAGGATCATGAATGTTAAAGGTTCTTCATGGAACCATTGATGTCTTTATTTTTAAAATTCTAAATTGCAGGAAAATAACTTCAATTTCAATGTGTTTCCCACTCTTCAGATGACTTGATTTAGTCATATGGAGTACTGTTATAATGCTTTGTGATAATCTTTGTGCTGTTTTCCTCCTCTGTGTCCAGGATATTCCTGAGTTTGGAGCGACGTGAGGAAGTAAATGTTGATGTTTTGCTGTAATATCTGTCAGGTTGTGAGTGTATCCTCAAACTGCATTAGTGCTGATGACAGACCGATAGAGCCGGATGAGAGCGTGTTACATCACCGTCAGAGGAAGAGGAGATTGACGAGGGAAACAGGGACAGAATCAGCAGAGCCGATATAACATCAGTGACCCCAATCGACTGAAGCGCCGCTCTTCCTCTGGAGGACAGACGCAGATCCTCATGTGTTCCTCTTTCATTTCGGATCATATCGGTGAGCTCACATAAGCTGATTTCACATCAGACTAATTGAGGATCATTTGAGCCCGATCTATAAAAAATAAATAGTAGAAAAAACGTAAAAAAAATAAGGCAACTTGACACAGTAAGACTTGAATTGTATGTTTATTTGCTAATGACAAACGGTGAATTGTTATAGAAAGCTTAATGGATATAGCCAAGTCCAATATGGAGACAACATTGTCTTTGTTTGTAAAACATCTTACAAGAGAACAGAAAACAGATATAAGATATATATATCCAGAAATCAGATATAAGCGGCTGAACATACTCCAGGCTTCAGAACTAGACACACAAACCTCAAGAACGGTGGCAATCAACAAATGTTAAAAAGATGAGCTCTTTACATCATAGTATAACAAATAACTAACTAACAATACTGACAAAACAACAACAAAAAAGCTTCATTTAAGTCAGCAAACAGCAAAACTATAACAATAACTGCATAATTTATTCATGCTGCAATGCATGCTGGGAACTCACAAAGCCTTAACATTTCAACAATATGTGTTTGACTAGTTGGGACAACATTTGGGGTAATTTTGTTGGTCTGACAAGGGTTTTTAATGTTGTTTCAAGAAAATAGCATTTTTTAGTATTTGAGATTCAAAATGTTTTGTAAACTGGAAAATATGCAGTTGCTGTGATTCTAACATGAGTTTAATGATTCTCTTGTTCTTCAGTGGATGTCATAACGGACATATGTCTTTTTGTGGGCGTTTTATGTCTTTAATGAATATACAGTGCCTTGCAGAAGTATTCAAACCCCTTTGTTTTTTTCACGTTTTGTTATTTTGCAGATTTATGTTAATCTACACTCCATACACCATAATGGCAAAGCAAAAACAGAACTGTCACAACTTTGTAAATTTATAAAAAATCTGAAATAAGTATGTTGCATAAG
>JAFVLL020037176.1:0-12499 GCA_021397915.2 Tor tambroides | reverse complement strand
ACATCAATGGAAAGATTATTTATTCAGCTTCAGATGATGCATAAATCTCAATCTCAGAAAATGGACCCTTATGACTGGTTTTGTGCTCCAGGGTCACATATTAGTAAATATTATTAAAAAATATTAATATTATGTATTTTTTGTGCATTGTATTTAGAACACTGTCTTATTTCTAATAATATATAATAATATATTTATTACCCATACACATACATGTATATATGTATAATAAATATGTATAAAAAATTTATAATATAGCCAAAAGAGCAACACTTATTATCTGGTTTATTTGGAAATGCATGAATACCCAAAACTACACTTGAAAAATTAATAAAAATTATATATATATATATATATATATATATATATATATGAAGTTTATTTGCAAAAACGGATAACTCCGTTTTTTTTTTTTTAATTTTCAAAAATCATATTTTTTATTATTATGTTGTATTTTATTGTTTTATTGTGTTAGTTAGCTGTATTTTTTTCGTTATTTTTAACCTAATCAAAATAAACCAGCTGCAGTTTGATTGAGATTAATTGGAATGCACAGTAAAAAAAACATGATTTTTAAAAATTGTTAAAAAAGAGTTATGTTTTTGCAAATGAACTCTTTACATATGTATATATATATATATATATATATATATATATATATTTATATGCAACCTGAATGTTACCTCCTTATTGACAAAACAGTGAAACCTTCTGGCATTTAATGCAAAATAGAATTAGAAATGCAAAATAACTGAATTTATAAGAGAACGCCACTCACTGAAGTAAACACGCAGTGTAACCAGGTCACATGACTTTTCACGATTAACAACAAGGCAAAGAGGGTGTTTGATTGGCCCGGGTGTGTTGTTTGAGTCGGACAGACGTCTGCTTGAGTTTAACGAAGCAGCAGCTAGAGCTCATCAAAGTGAGTGGTGTCTCTCTCTCTCTCTCGATCCTCGTTTGCCCTTCAGTCCGCTCTACGCTCTTACACGGCGCTCGCACTTTTTGCATCATTTTCATGTAATTGCATCATCCTGCTTTAAAAAGAGTGAAGTTCTTGAGCGAGACTGACGGTAAATCTGGAGTTGTTCAGTCATATCTCACGCTCGCGCCCTTTGACCTTTGCAGGCGTCACGAGTCGTCTCAAGACAAGCGCTTCTCTGTTTTAATCATTAGTATGGCTGAGGATTTCACTGTCCTTTCAGATGCATGCTCATCTTTGACTCTCATAGTTTTATTTTTGAGAAACTCAGGGTTTCTGCAGGTCTTAAAAAGTCTTAGTTCACCCTTCCACCAATTAAAACGCCTTAAATCAGTGTCTTAAACTCATGGCATTAAATGTTGCATACACTGCAAAAAAAATGTATTTATGTCTTGTTTTCCAGAGCAAACATCTAAACCTCCTTAAATCGAGATACATTACTGGACATGCAATGCAATGAAGACATAAAGTCTTGTTTTTTGAAAACTGATCACAATAAAGTTTATGATTAAAACTAAAACTAATATCTGCCAATGGGAAATGAAAACTTAATTAGATTTTTCTGAAACCGTTGGCAGATATTTGTCCTTTTTTAATCATAAATTCACTTAATTTATCGTAGACGTCTTGTTATTTTTGCATAAGAACTTTTAGAGGTTTGCACTGAAGAACAAGACTATTACTATTACAATACTTTTATTTTTTTAAAAAAAGCTATTTTTGTGTGCAAAATTAATTTAAAACATATTGGAGAGTTTATTTCTAAGTTTTGACTCAACACATCTCATTTTCTGCTCATTTCTGAAAAAATATTGTGTTTTCTTTAATTTAATGAAAATGTTAAATGTAATTTAATGAAGATTAACTGTTCTGAGCAGCATCTTCAAGAATCAGCTAAAAACACATCTCTTCCATCTTTATTTGACCCTATAACTCTAGCACTTTCTATTCTAATTCTATTCTTTAAAACAAACAAACAAAAAAAAAAACACTACACTGCAAAAAAAAATATTTTCTTGCTTAGTATTTTTGTTTTGTTTTCTAGTATAAATATCTAAATGTTTTTGAATCAAGATGCATTTACTTGACCAGTAAAATAACTTAAGATATCAAGTCTAAAAAAAATAATCAACATTTTGTTCATTTTTGCTTAAAACAAGCAAACATATCCACCAATGGGGTAAAAAAAATAATCTTAATTCAAAGGATAAACAAGAATATTTTTCTTGCCCCATTGGCAAATTTTGTTCTTGTTTTAAGCAAAAATGAACAAAATATTGATTTTTTTTATTTTTTTATTGATTTTTTTTTTCAGAAAACAAGACATAATATCTTAAGCCATTTTACTTGTCAAGTAAATGCATCTTGATTCAAGAATTTTTAGATGTTTATACAAGCAAACAAAACAAAAATACTAAGAAAATCATTTTTTGCAGTGTAGCTTCTCTAATCTTTTTGTATTCTATCTGTTTGTTTTCTTTTTATTTATTATACAATTAGCAAAAGCAAAAAATGCCTCTAACACTAGCTTGCTCTATTCTTTTCCTATTCTATCCGTTTTCTCTTTATTTATTATTTAATAAAAAGAAAAACCTTGCTATTAAGCTAACTGAGACTTGTTATAGCACTTATCATTGCTGTTTTGTTGATTTCGATTGCTTCCGTTGTCCTCGTTAGTAAGTGGCTTTGGATGAAATGTAATGTATTCCTCAGATATTCTTTAGTCGTTCTTCTGTTTATCCAGTGGTCTGTTGTTTCAGACGCAGATGATGTTGTTGGGTTCATCGTCGTATCCGTTTTCATCAGTGGAGTCTCTGCTCTACAAGACTCTGTTTGTTCGACCTTTGACCTTTTCACCTCTGACCGACCCGACCCCGAGCTGCAACAAACCCAACGGATCGGCTTCCAACAAACCGGACCAAACCGACCCCAAAGACGCAGGAGACTCCAAAAAGACGGACTGAGTCCTGCCGGAGAACAGAAGCCCGAGGGTTTCGCCGTAGCAAAGAAACTTCTCGTTCGTGAACCTTTTCCTGCTGATGATGTTTTATAACGCACAGATGCTCTTTTTATCTTGATATCTGATGTGTACATATTTGCTTGATTCACAGAGAATTCTATTCTTTTCTATCCTGTAATGGAGGGGATAATATATTTTAGTAATATTTATAATGCATTTATGAATGCAGAAACCTGTTTTACTGTGAGACGTTTTGAATGCTGGGATGATTGAATATAATTCACTCGCTCTGACTCGTCTGTCTTCAGTTTGTTGTGTGTGTGTGTGTGTGTGTGTGTGTGTGTGTGTGTGTGTGTGAAAAACATAAGATTTCACCCACAGGCCATTCGAGTTTCTTCATCAGATTTATAGAAATGCATCAGTGTCTCAGCAATGGATGCTCTGCAGTGAATGGGTGCCGTCAGAATGAGAGTCCAAACAGCTGATAAAAACATCACAATAATCCACAAGTAATCTACATCTACAGCCAAAAGCTTCTGTTTTGGACTGTTTTAAACGCTGCTTGATCTGTGCAGATTTCTCTCCTGATTCAGACCAGAACACTTTTTCACTGGAGGAAGTGTTATTATGGATTATGGACTCTATGGTATTTTAGTTAAAAACATCTTAATGCTGGATTTGTTTCAGCTTTTGTCTTCTCCAGATGTTAACTGATGGACTGGAGTGGTGCGGATTATTGTGATGTTTTTATCAGACTCTCATTCTGACGGCACCCATTCACTGCAGAGCATACATTGCTGAGACACATTTCTACAAACCTGATGAAGAAACAAACTCATTTAAATCTAGAATGGCCTAAGGTTGAGCACAATTTCACTTTTCTGGTGAACTGTTCCTTTAAGCTCCATGTACAAAATGTGCAAAATTAATTTTTTAAAAATACACAATATTGGTGTTTACAGTAATGCACTGGAAGTCAAAGGGTCGACACATTCTGGAGGGTTTAAACTAGGCAGAAATGTGTTGTATTTTTAAAGCTGTAGTGTATTTTTCTGCAAAACTGAACAGAAATGGGTGTTTTTTCAGTCCTTTAATCAGACACAGATAGCCCCGCCCTAAACGCATATCATTGGTTAAGCTGGTGTCAATCAAACACAAAATAAAACTCCGTTTTCCCGCGGAATCCTATTTTTTAAACTTGCCGCGTTTTTTCCTCAGATTCGAGCATATGGGGGAAAAAAACAAAACATGAATATTTTTGCAGAAGTGACATACTTCACCTTAAATCTCTAAAGTTAATTATTCAATATGAATGCTAGTTAATAGAGCTGTAAAGTGGCTTAATTGTAGAACATTTCCAGGTGAATGTTAATGACAGGAGCTGAAATAACGGACGCAATTCACACAGACAAGGTTAGTAGGTGATTCTGTCGCGTTAAACTGATTAATGACAAGTTATTATAATCGACAGCATGTAAAAGATGACGTATATAGAGTTTAAGCTGAAACAACAGCAACAAAGAAGCTTCTAAGGTGTGAAACGCCAAGCAAATGATTAGCCTACTGTTTAATCGCTCATTAAATCGAAAGCCGCGTTCTGCAGAAATTGGATTGGAGTTTTATTGTAGCTGTATGATTTATGTAATGGAATATGACTCTATGGAATATGCATTCCAGGCAGCAGGAAGTGATTTTCATAATCATGCTTTAGGTTTGTTAATGAGCGATCAACAGAACATAATCTCATTTACTGGTGTGAAGCAGCAATCAGCATCTCAATTATTCCCGCCAAATATCATCAATGATTTCCAAACGGCCCGCGGCGGGAATTCACTCTGCCAAGAATGTGCGCGCGCTGCTGTTGCCGTGCCAACAGCATTCTGACAGAGAGCGCGGGAAATTTCCCTCCGCTGTCCTTTGTGACGTCATCACGGACGCTAATCATAACACACTACTCATACTGTGTCTGCTGTGTACGTTTCTAAGATTGATTTTAACATCTTATTGACATATTTGATTTTTTTTTTGCACAAAATTAGATTAAAAGGCAAAATAACCATATTTATTTCTGAGATTATAACCGCTTAATAACTTTACTGCACACAGTTTTACATGCTTTTTAAGGCAAGACACCATATAGGTAATTTAAAAAATCACCATAATTTATGGAAACTTGTCTCTGACACGTGATATAAAAAAATAAATAATGCATAAATAAATAAAATTGGTATTTTCTTGCAACTCTGAGTGGCCTATGTTAAAAAAATTGCAGTTGTTCTGGATTTATATCTCTCAATTTTGACTTTTTTACTCAGAATTGTGAGATAAGAAGTTGCACTTTTTAAAAATGTTTTATTAGTTCATAAGTTATTGATTACATTAAGAATTGCAAAAAAAAAAATGTATAACAAGGTTTCTAAAATGTTTAAATGTGAAACGGGGCATTATCTAATAAAATATGCACTCGTTCGCATACATTTCAAGCACATAAATCTGAACACTGGATAAAGCCAGGTTTAAAATTCTCATTCAATTTTATTGTCATATTAGAGTTAAAGGTTTTTCCAGAGGCGGTTTTGGATTTCTCTTTTTGTCACTCCATGAATCGGAAAATACTGTCAACAGACAGAGAAAGAAAATAAACACCATGTTTTTAGGAGTAAAATGCTGTATAAATCAGTGTGAATGAAATATGTGATGCTGGAGCACAAAACACTCAGAAGTAGCACAGGTATATTTGTAGCAATAGACAACAATACATTGATTTTTCTTTTATGCCAAAAATCATTAGGATATTAAGATCATGTTCCATGAAGATATTTAGTACATTTCCTACTGTAAACGTAATAATTGATTAGTAATATGCATTGCTAAGAACTTCATTTGAACAACTTTAAAGGAGATTTTCTCAATATTTAGATTTTTTTGCACCCTCAGATTCCAGATTTTCAAATATTGTCCTATCCTAACAAACCATACATCAATGAAAAACTATTTATTCATTATATATAAATCTCAATTTCATAAAATTGACCCTCATGACTGGTTTTGTGCTCCAGGGTCACTTATGAACAAACCTTCAGAATACAGATCGGAATAAAACGGTAAAGTTTGGTGTATGTCAGAGAAAAACATCTGAAAACTGACCAGTGCAAGAAAACATGTTTTTGTCTGTTGTGTCTCGTCTTAAAGAAATGAGTGTGTTGTGTTAGTGACGTCATCACATGCTGTGCACACACTCTTTGTGATGTCATCGCATTGACTCTGTGTTTCAGTGAAGCGTGTGTGTGTGTGTGTGTGTGTGTGTGTGTTCTGAATGAAGCCGAGCTGCAGCATCATGTGACGTCCACTAGGGGTCCCGCTGTGTGTTTGAGGCTCCGGCGAGGGACCGCCTCGCTCTCAGCGGAGCCGCAGCCGATTGGTGACACCGAGTGGTACGTCCCAAACAAAGGCAGACGCACACAAAGGATCTCTCACACACACACACACACACACACACACGCCCTCAGCTGTTCCAAACGGCCACCCGGACCCTCCTTCTTTGTGTTCTCCTGCGCTGGAGACAAAGACGACACAGAAGCAGAACAAATCAGAGCAGCTCCATCTGTACAGCAGCAGCCACTGCATCCACCCTTCAATCCTTTCACACAAACCTTATGATCATTCACTCCCCTCACGTCCTTCAAACCCTTATGACTTGAACATGAAGAAGGTGTTTTGAAGAACGTTCTTTCGGTTCCACACAGCATCTTATAGCACACGATTCATCTGTTATTCCAGCTCTTCTGATCTCAGAAACAGATGTTGCACTTTTAAAAATAAAGGAGCTTCAGAACCTTTTTGTCTAAATGGTTCAACCTTTAACATCTGAAGAACCTTTCTGTTTCACAAAGGCTCAAGGTTCTTCAGATTATAAAACGATGGTTCTATGTGGAACCAGAAATGGTTCTTCTATGGCATTGCTGTAAAGAAGCACCTTTATTTTTAAGAGTGTATAAATAACGCTCCCAAAAGACATTTCTGGTTCCGTCAAGAACCTTTTCAGTGAACAGCTCTTCAAAAAAACCTTCTTTTTGTTCTTTTTTAAAGAACCCTATTTCATAATAAATTACATTTTGTGCATCGAAAAGGTTCCTTGAATGTTAAAGGTTCTTCATGAATCCATCAGTTCCAATAAAGAGCCTTTATTTTTAAGAATATTTCGTGTTATATTTGATTTGAACGCTGAAGTGCATGACAAAAACTTACATTATTAGAACGCTAGTATCTTCAGCAGCTAAAAATGGTTTTAAGTCAGTTATTTCTATCTTTTGCTGTAGTAATCTTGGCCACCACTGTAAATTTCAATTAGTTTTTCACACAAAGCATCATGTGCATATTAAAATGATTTCTGAAGGATCATGTGACACTGGAGACAAGAGTAATAATGCTGAAAATTCAGCTTTAATCACAGAAATAAATTACAGTTTAACAGATATTCACATAGAAAACAATTCATTTACATTTTAATAATATTTCAAAATTTTTACTGTATTTTTGAACAAATAATTGCAGCCTTGGTGAGCAGAAGAGACTTTAAAGAACCTTTTTTTTTGGTACAAAGAAGCTGGTTTCTGCAGGTCTTAAAAAGTCTTAATGCAACCTTTCACAAAGTAATTAGCTAAATTGGAGCAGAAAGTCTTACGTTTATAAACTCATGGCAATAAAAGTTGCATGCGCTCCCAAAAAAATTAATATCATTCATCTTTAGTATTTTTGACTTGTTTTCCAATTCACATTTCTAAACATTATATTGTGGCAAATTGTGTTCTCTTCAATTTATTCCTTAAATTAGTCTTGCAATGATCTTTAAAAAGTCTTTTACCAGTTACACTTTATTTTAAGGTGTGCTTGTTACAGTTTAATTATACATTAAAGTGCTGAGTAACTACATGTACTTACTATATGGTTAGGGTTACTTGCATGTACTAATTATGCATAATTTATTATTATTATAATAGTAAGTACATGAAAGGTGTAACAAGGACACCTTAAAATAAAGTGTTACCAATTTACCTTCATGCAACCATAAGGTTCTTGAACGTTAAATGCCAATAGAGAACGTTTATTTTTAATTTAAATTTGATTTGAATGCTGAAATGCAGGAAGATAATTTCAATTTGTTTCTTGCATAAAGCATCTTGTGATTTCAGATGATCATATGGATTATTGTTATGATGCTTTATGATAACGTTAATGCCGCTTTCCTCCTCTGTGTCCAAGATGTTCCTCAGAAATATGGGTTTGGAGCGACATGAGGCTGAGTAAATGTTGGTTTTTCACTGTAATATCTGTCAAGTTGCGATTGTATTCTCAAACTGCATTAGTGCTGATGACGAGAGCCGGATGAGTGTGTGTTACATCACCGTCAGAGATTGAAGAGGGAAACAGGGACAGAATAACATCAGATATAACATCAGTGACCCCAATCGACTGAAGCGCCGCTCCTCCTCTGGAGGACAGACGCAGATCCTCTCTTTCTGTGTGTCTGTCCGTCTCTCCAGATCTCAGCCGGTGAGCTGCTGTCGCATCTGGCTAATTGAGCATCATTTGATCCCAATCTACAGATTTTCATTCTAACATGAGTCTAATGATTCTCTCCTTCTGCAATGAACATCATAAGAGACGGATGTATCAATGTGAAGGACGTATTGGGACCCTGGACCGCAAAACCAGTCATAAGGGCCAGTTTTTCGAAAAGCTGAATAATCTTTCCCTTGATGTATGGTTTGTTAGGATAGGACAATATTTGAAAATCTGGAATCTGAGCGTAACGGGGCGAACAAGACGTGAGGCGTGCGGATCCATGTGCAAGCTTTTATTGATAGACATGGTCAAAAACACAGGCAGGGTCGAACAAATGGCAAACAGGTATATTGAGGGCAAGACAGATGAGTACTCGAGGGAATGGGCTTAGTCTTCGATCGGCGAACAATATCCAGAGGGCTTGACAAGAGAGGTAATCCAGGTACACGAAGTATGGTCCAGGCAGGGGCAAACAGAGTCCAAAAGGAAGGTAAGGGGATAATCCAAGATAAGGCAGAAGATCAGGAACCAGACAACAAGGCAAGACGGAAAGACAGGACTAACTATAACTCGAAACTAGACTATAAACAAAATAAACTAAACTAAGACTTAGAAAACACAGAATGGCTCGGTAAGGCAGCTAACACTTGGAGAGTGCTAAACGCAGAACAATACTCGGCAGTGAGGGAGAGAAAGTCCAAGGCTTATAAAGAGTGTGTGATTGTGTGATAGTTCTCAGGTGTGAGCATGATTAGTGCAATCAGCTGTGTGTGTGTTGTCAGTGCAATGGATGATGGGAATTGTAGTCCGTGGGTGATGTGCAACAGTAGTTTAGTGCAAGAGTCAATTCGATCGAAGGGCGACCTCTGGTGGCTATCGGGCGGAAGGCCACAGACCGGATTCGTGACACTGAGGGTGCAAAAAAATCTAAATATTGAGAAAATCACCTTTAAAGTTGTTCAAATGAAGTTCTTAGCAATGCATATTACTAAACTTCATTTTTGATTTGATATATTTAAGGTAGGAAATTTGCTAAATATCTTCATGGAGCATGATCTTAATATCCTAATGATTTTTGGCATAAAAGAAAAATGGATAATTTTGAGCCATACAATGTATTGTTGGCTGTTGCTACAAATATACCCCAGTGTGTCGCGTCTGAGCTCGGGTCAGTGAAGCGTCCTCAAACGCAGGATCTGTGATCAGTGTCGCTGGTGTTTGAGGCTGATCCGGGATCAGTTCAGGAGGGTCTCATTAGTATTCTGTCAGGCGTGCGCCGCCCAGGCGAGACAGATAAAGAAGAAGCTATTAATCCCTGTAAGATTACCAGCGCTGATTCTCTGTCCCACAGAAACACTCCAGACAGCCGGGATACATCAGGCGCTGCGCTGGGATCTTACAGTGCCTTCCTTTATTACAGTGCTATACATGCAGACGTGTTAAACACATGATCGCTGAATCTCTTACAGGTCGCCGTGTGTCTGAGCCGGCGGATGATTTGAATTCAGGCCGGCTGGGAAGAGACAGATGTCCAGCGATTCTGTACGACCAAATCAGCAAAAAATGCCCCCTGCTCACACACACACACACACACACACACACACACCCCAGCTGTCAGCTGCCCCTCTTTAAAACAGCACACTGTAAATTTGAATGTGTTTAGAATCTGAGCGGGAGAAACACAAACACTCACACACACACACACACACACACACACACACACACAAACACACACACACACACACACACACACTTTTTTATACTTTTTTTTAAAGAAGTCTCTTCTGCTCATCAAGGCTGCGGTTATTTGATCAAAAATACAGTAAAAATTGTGAAATAATATTAGAATTTAAAATATCTGTTTTCTATGTGAATATCTGTTAAACTGTAATTTATTTCTGTGATCTGCAGCTGTATTTTCAGCATCATTACTCCAGTCTTCAGTGTCACATGATCTTCAGAAATCATTCTAATATGCTGATTTACTGCTCAACAAACATTTCTGATTATTAGCAATGTTGAAAATAGTTGTGCTGCACAATATTTTTGTGGAAACTGTGATGCACTACTATTAAAAAGTTTAGGATAGGAAAGATTAAATATAATAATTAATACTTTTATTCGGCAGGGACCCATTAAATTGATGTTAATGTACAGTAAAGACATTTATAATGTTGCAAAAGATTTCTATTTCAAATAAATGCTGTTCTTTTGAGCTTTCTATTCATCTGTGAAGCCTGAAAAATTAAATGTATCACGGTTTTCACAAAAATATGGGTAATATTGATAATAATACAGAACATTATTGATAATTAAGCACCAAATCAGCATTTTAAAATAGAATTTAATCACATTTTAAAATATATCGAAATTGAAAACAGTTGTTTTAAACATTTCACACTATTAATGTTTTTGATCGATTAAATGCAGCCTTTGTAAACATACTGTAAGAGATTCTTTAAAAACACAGAAATCTCATATTTGATTGTTTCGTGAAGTGTAATGTACTCTTGAGCGAGACTGAGATCCAGAGTCTTGCATCAAACTCTTACTAATAACTGAGAGGGTTTCATCATTCAGGGTTTGTAACTCAGAGGGTTCTTCACAGGACCTGATTGAGGCCCGCCGCTGCTGTTTTAAACTGCAGTCACGTTCAGGGAAGCTAATTATTTCGGGTCAGTCTGCTGGTTAATAGAGAAGTCACCTCGACTCGCTTCAGTCAAGCTGCGATCGCTTACCTCGCATTCTATTCTCATAACAGCCATCATGAGGAATGACTGGATCCTGGCTGTTGTTAATAATAATAATAATAATAATGTGCTATTAAACTGGTTAGTTATATTAGACTGATAGGTCTTACTTTAAACTGTTGTGTTAGAATAACTTATGATGATCACAGCATTTATCACCAGATTAACAGAAGGTTCTGTTATTTATTTATTTATTTATTTTTTATCCAGAAACTGACTGAAACACCAAAATGAAATTATGAATAACACAATTCTAATGGATCTTCGTCTTTTGTTGGCTGCATAACACTGTATGAACTTAATTCAGTGTTGCTATTAAAACTAAAATATTTTGTGAATTTAAATAAAGCTAATATAAAATTAAAATAGAAATATTAGATGAAAAAGTTAAAACTTAAAAAAAAACTTTTTAAAAAGTTAAACAGAAATTAGAAGTTTTTGTGAGTTGAGGTTCTAAATTTGCTCAAAACTTAAAAGAATTCAAGCTAAATATAATCATTAAAAACAAAACTAATAACTAAAATTAAAAAAATGACTAAACTACAAAACTACTAAAACTAAAATAAACTGGAAAATATACAGTAAGAATAAAAGCTAATTCAAAATATTAATAATTACTATAAGTGTATAAATACACTGTAAAAAATAATAATAATAATGTCGTGGATGAAAATGACTTACTGCTTAAAACTGCTTTCTTATTTTAAAAAACAATTCTAAAACAAGGGTTAAAAACAAAAACGTAAAAAAGTAGCTACTTACAGACATTTCCTGTTTCCTGAAACTAAATGCAGTGCAGAATTCAAAATATGAGTGAAACACCTGTGAAAAATCAACACGGAATATTCCTTCATATTAACACAGAACACTGGGTCTGGTTTTACAGACTTTTCTTAGAGTCTGCTAAAATACGCTTTCTATTTAAATAGATGGAATGTGCACTACACCAGTACGAAATATTCTCTTCAGTTCACTCACATTAGGAGGAGTAGTAGGAGTTATTTTTGGACCCTGTTTTGCTCAATGAAATGTATCTGTTGGCAGGTTGTTTTTGTGAGACCAGAGGAAACCACCATCTGCTCCAGACGCTCCATCACAGGAGGAGAACCACAACAAAACCAGCATAAAAACATCTGAGAGCGTGCAGCTGGACCACACACACACACACACACACACACTCTCACTCAGACACACACACTCTCACTCAGACACACACACACACACACACACACACACACACTC
>JAFVLL020037175.1:0-37910 GCA_021397915.2 Tor tambroides | reverse complement strand
TTACTGTTGCTGTGTGAAATTTTGCTGGCGAAAATTGAATGTCAATAGGAATCGCGAAAGGATGAAAAAATATTCCCTATGCAGATTTCATTCATATCAAGTCAAGTCAAGTTGAGCTTTATTGTCATTCCGCTACATGTGGGGACATACAGTGGAACGAAATGTCGTGCCTCACAGGACCACGGTGTTACATAAATACAGACATACAACAATGAAGTAAAACACTATAAACCTATACACAACTAACCTGCTGACAGATTTTGACTAAGTATACTATATATAAATGGTTACCTATACAAAAACTAAAAAATACAAACTATACAAACTGTAAAAACGCTTCACATAAATACTGTACATGTGCAAAGAGAAACATTGTGAGTCAAGCAGCTGACTGGGGAACAGTGTAAGATGATTTGTAGTGCATTAGCATGTAAACTTACATATATTACTGAGTCTTTTGTGGGATTATGTATACACAGTAGTGTGTAAAAAGTGTCTAGTGCGCATAGAGGAGAGTGTGTTACTATAGGTGGTTCAGAACACAAATTGTTCAAATGTTCAAGTTGCTTGAAAATGAACAAGTTCGAACCAAGCTGCTTGGTTTGAAAGTGACTTCCATGTCAGTGCTTTATACATCACTACACATTATAAGTGAGCTGTGCCATGCGAACAGAACAGCATACGTTGTTTACGTATATGATACTCTCCAAAATGGCACCAAGGTGACACAGAGGAGACGAATTGTTGAATAAAGTTTTTTTTTTTCTTTGCGCACAAAAAGTATTCTTGTAGCTTCGTAAAATTAGGATTGAACCCCTGATGTCACATGGATTATTTTACCGATGTCTTTGCTTTGTTTCTGGACCTTGATTGTGGTAATTACATTACTGTCTATGGGAGGCTCAGAGAGCTCTCAGAATTCATCAAAAATATCTCAATTTGTGTTCTGAAGATGAACGGAGGTCTTGCGGGTTTAGAACGACACGAGGGTGAGTAATTAATGACAGAATTATCATTTTTGGGTGAACTATCCCTTTAACCAAAATAAATAAATAAATAAAATATATAAACAAACAGTTGAGACTGAATTGATGTAATACATTCAGTACCGAAAATAGAAAAAGTCTATCTTTTAAAAGCTATATTATAAAATATATTATGTTCATCCAGCTGCAGTTATTTGATCAAAAACAGAAATATTATGAAATATTATTACAAATTAAAATAACTATTTTTCTTTGTAAAATACTTTAAAATGTATTAAAATGTATTCCTCTGATGGCACGGCTGAATTTTCGACAGTTATTACTCCAGACTTCAATGTTAGATGATGCTTCCGAAATGTGCTGATTTGGTGCACAACAAAATATACCTATCAATGGAAATAAAAAAAAAGGATTTAATATTTTTAATATTAATATATTATTTTTGTGAAAATCATAATGCTGTTTTTCAGGATTCTTAGATGAATATAAAATATTTATTTTAAATAGAAATCTTTTGTAACATTATGGATGTCCTTACTGTTACCTTTTATCAATATCTAAAACATATATTGAGAATATCGTTTTAGCTATGTCTGAGTAAATATATACCTATTGAGACATTTACTGAACATCTTCAAAAGGCTGAAAAAATATTGAGATACAATTTTGCCCAGATCTATAGTGTCAGTCTAAGCCCCAGTCTGGACATGTAGATTTATACATTACTTGTTAAAAGCACACAATCAAATGTCTGTCAAGCAGACAGCAAACACGATGGTTGGCCCAATGGCCCTATATGGTTGTTTTCTCTGAGCTGCTCTCAGAGGGCACATATATCTAAGCTTTTACTCATCTGTGGCCATTTCTGCTTTTCAATCCCTCTGTTTTCACTTCCATCCATTTACAGAATTGGCAAACACATTTTCATAATGTAGCCAATACATAAACACAAAAAACCAGCTCATAAAAATGTGCAGTACTCTGCGGAATTCACACAAACATACACACGCCTACACGCTCACACACACAAATGCGCCCGTAAATGCTCACAGATTTTGACAGCAAAAAGAGAGAGTGCAGCAATCATCATGCTGATGCCATTGAAAACAAACCCAATTACCATCATCGGGGGTTTTGTCTGCAGCTGACATCACTCCAGGAATGTTTTGAATCATTATATATACATCAACACGTCAAAAGTTGAAGCATTTCGGTTCGTTTATGGAAATTCTAAAAAAATTTAAAGCTACAGTGTGTAATTCAATTCATTTTACTCATTTACTGCCTTGCACTGATATTTTGAAATTAACAATTTCAATTAACTAATTGAACAAACAAGGCATCTTGTTTGTGAATGAACTGAACGAACAAGGTATTTCGTTTGTAAATGAACTGAATGAACGAGGCATCTAGTTTTTCAACAAACTGAATGCACAAGTAAAGTTAAGTTGTTCATGAACAATTCAGGTTTTCATTACAAATTTTTTAACCTTGTCAACTGTTCAGTTTGACAAGCTCGTTCTATTGGTACATTCAAATTTTTAATGAAAGGAAAACATGCTTTGAATGATTCGCTCTATCAATAAAACGGTTAAGCGAACTATTCAATGAGTCTTTCATAAGAATAAATAGACTACTTGCGTAATCTGCGGAAAGATTCAGTCATGGATTCAGGAAAGGAGTCATCTTAGTAAACTGATGTAAAAGATATGAGTCACTGAGATTAATCAAAACCCCCAACGCTAAAGGCCATGCATCCCTAGACTCTTGTGTTTTGGCTCATCTGTTACTTTGTTGAAGCTATAACTAAGTTTGGCAGATGGCAAAATTTTGCATGACCTGCCCTCATCCTTAACAAACATGAATGAAAAATATCAAGGGTAAAAGAAACTATAGACTACATTCAATTCAGAATCACAACTCAACAAGCACAAATGATGCATGATGATGTCCAGTGTAAAATCCGAGTCTGTAAAACCAGTTGAGAACCAGTGCAGTAAACTATATAACAGACACATACTGAGAGAGGATCTGGGATCTACTCTCTCTCTCTCTCTCTCTTTGTGGAACATGAGCTGGTCAGATGACAAGTGGTGAGTCACAATGTGGGCTGGTGAATAATCTTGATTTAAACACACTCATACACCCACACTCCCACACGCACACATACACACGCTGACCTGTGTTCTAAATGTGAGAGATGTGTCTTATGTAAAGCTATCAGGAGATTGTGAAGCTGCAGCTTCAGGAATTTGCTTCATTCACTTCAGTTCTTGAACTGAAAGAGGTGAAACAGTGAATACGGTCAGAAAAACAAACTGCAACATTCAATAACAGTGTTAATGCTGAATATGATGATGTCATGCACTATTGTTATGTAAAGGTTTAGTATGTTATTTTCTTTGACATTACAATATTTCTCTTACCCCAGTAATATTATGCAGAGACAACTAGGACCTGTGAAGGCTGACTTTGAAAAAACTGTAAACACTGTGGCTCTGTGGCATTTTGGAAGAATTTCTTAGATTGATTGAGGGTTCTCACATGTCAACGTCTGTCTTAACCAGTGGCATGAGCCTGGGCAGGACAGTCTTTTTTTAAACAGTTAGTGAAACTTTTTCATTTTTTTCCAAATGTTGCTAATGCTGCTGAAATTCTACAGTACCTTTAAATTTTAGAATCATAACAGTTTATACCAGCAAAAAAAAAGTTTATTGAAAATAAAATAAAATAGAATAGAATAAAATAAAATAAAATGTGATTCAGTTTCTTTTTCTTTTCACTCTTTCTGTCTGTTGGCAGCTAGTGAGATTTTGCGGAATGGAAGTCATGTCACAGTTCCCAACAGAACACATCTATCAATCTTTCCCTAGCATTATTTCCACTCTAATCAGCTCAGGAATCAAAATCTAACATTATCTAAAAGGCCAAGCATATTTAAATGACAGGCATGTCCCTCGTTCAAGGGCAATCACTAATTATAATGATGACGATAATAGAAGAACAGATGACTGATTACAAAAAATAAAAAATAAAATGGAGAAAAGGACAATGGATAATAGCCTAGTGCTTGATATTCTTTCAGTTACCGCAACCCTCATTTTAGATAAAATAACCACCTGCTGCTCTGCTGCTGTGGGAGTGGAAAACACATATGACAGTAATTTTCTTTTTTTTTTCAGGTAAATGCATATGTGTTTGTATGTACATTTGTATGTGTGCATATGTGCGCCATATGGTCTCCAAAAATGCATTAAAGCAATTATTATAGTAGTACAAAAAATGAATTAGTTTTTCCCAGGAACATAAAACTGTTCATTTTCATACAACAAATTAAGACAGTCAATACATTTACAAATGCAGTTATAATCAAGCTACAGAGTATAGTGAAATCTGTCAGTCCAGTTTATCCATATTTAAAGGGGTCCTGTTATGCTTTTTCAATTTTTGAATTTTAGTCAGTGTGTAGTGTGTATGTTTGGGCATAAAACGATCTACAAAGTTACAAATCTCAAAGTCCACTCCAAAGGGAGATATTTCATTTTTAAAAAATCCCTTTTCAAGAACTACAACGAACGGCTCGTTTGGACTACACAGTTGTTTTCCTTTATTTGTGATATCACAAATTGTAAATCCTGCCTATGGAAATTCGAATGGTTGGCGGGTGGGGAGAACGGTTGGTTGAGCTCTGCACGTTTCAAAATCGAAACCCAGCAGGCCCGGATTGGCTAATCGGGAGCACCGGGAGGATTCCCGGTGGGCCGGTCTGGTTTTTTCGCCGCTAGGGCCGGTCGCCACTGGGTTGAAATATGGATGCTGTCCTTAGGGGCCGATCACACCTGACGCGTTTTTCAGGTTCGAAAACGCTAGGCGCACAGCACTGCCTTTATCAGTGCTATTTTTCCCCGATCACAGAATAGCAGTGCGCTGCGTTTTTTATGTTGCTAAGCAACCACCGAGTCTGTTGTCCTGTCAGTCTAATCGCGAGCGCTCAAACTTGGTTTGCACAAACTGTCACATTGTAAAGTAAAAAAAAATGGACAAGCAGAGGACGCTTGCTCTTGCTTTGATCGAGGGTGAGAGTTGTATAAACACTCAGAAAAGGAGATCCATGTGGGTACATGAGACCCTTAGAAAGAGGAAAGACTGTAAACTTCCGGCAACACCACAACGAAGGCCCGCCTCTCAATTCATTCGATTGGACAGTGGGAAAAAAACGCGATGACGTCGGGCGCTTTTTCCGCTCGGAGTTGCTTTTTTTTCAACTTCAAAAACGCGAGGCGCAGCGGGCGGTAAAACGCGAGGCGCAGCAGGCGCATAAACAGCGTGCAGAACGCTCGCTGCCATAGGAAACCAATTGAAAATAGGCGCCTCTCACTGCAAAAAACGCGTCAGGTGTGATCGGCCCCTTAGACTGCCTGCACTCACAGCAGCCCCACTCTTTTTATTTATTATTTTCTCACAGCTCATTATTATCATTTTCACTAGACCATATCAATAACAAATTCTCAATTGATAATTAATCATTCCTTTTGCGTAGCCGTTTTTTTTTTTTTTTTTAGCCGTTTGAGGAATGCTTTAAGACCAAGCGGAATTCTCTGCTGCTCCCGCTTCACAGCGATCGGGACTCACGCTAACGGCAATAACCTTCACCATCCGCGTTTTGATTTTGCCAAATCAGTTTGGGCAAATGCAAACAACTTATTGATCATGAACCCAACATCCAGCAAGGCAGAAAAACATTCAATCCACCTGAGGAAAGACGTCTTTCATTGTAAGTTAATGCTGTTAAATAGAGGGAAATACAAAACAAACAAACAAAAAACTTTCTCGCGTACAGTATTCTGCAAAGCCCTGTTCACACCAAGCAAGGTAACGATAAAGATTTAGTTCTAAAAATCGTTCTCAGTATTAAAGAATAGCAGCGTCCACACCACAACTATAACGATAAAGGCACAGAGAAACGATATCGTTGGAATCAGTTCCAGAACGATTTTTTTTTCCAGCTGATGAACGATAAAAACACTGACAGCCAATCAGAATCCATCCTGCTATAACGTGCTCGAGAATTTAAAGCGGCAGACGCACCTGCGCTTAGAATAAACCAGACGATATCGTTTCGCTGGTGTGGACTCTAATATCGTTATCTTTATGTAGTTATCTTTATTGTTATCGTGCTTGGTGTGAAAGGGCATTTAAACATGGACCTCATTAAAACACCAGAAGCAGCTCACACTCACAAGTTTTCTTTAATTTAAAAAAATGTGCATAGTATGCAAAAATATGCATTTTCATTCATTCAAAGGCTATATGGTTGCAATAATATTTTAGTTCAAAACTTTAAGTGCCATTGTTTAAAATGCTTTATTGGCTGATGTTTCATAGACCTTCAGTTGTTATGCTTTCAAATTTCATGCCATTTGTAATTTAACAGTATTTTCTTCTCCTAAATTACTACACTTGTGACGTCACAATTCTATATTGGTACAATTTACATTTTTTGTATGACATTAAAAATTTTTTTAGAATAATTGTACATAAATAGGTTAAGCAAAACAATTGTTATTATTTCTGAGAACTTTTTAACTGCAGGCAGACATGGCCTACATTATGGTACAGTACAAATATTTGGAGCATCCCTTATTCTGTCCCTTATTTTCTTAAAGAATAAACACTTATTTTCTACAAGAATACACCAATAAAAACTATTTTCTTAAAGAATAAAAGATAAAGAATCACATTTGTCCCTTATTTTCCATTTCTGAAGTTAATTGACAACCCTAATGCTGACGTAATTATCTTTTGACTTCCTTGACAGTGGCGCCTTGCTTAAAAAAAGGAAAAAAATAAAAAAACCCAGTTGTTGGAAATATGCAAGCAAAAAATAGGCTAATAGATAAAAAAAAGGGATAATAGAAAGTGTAAAGGCTGCACCGAAAAGGCCAGTATATATATATATATATATATAAAAACACAACAAAACAAACAAAAAAAAAAACAAAGTGGGCCGGTCTAAGGCATGAAACTCCAGGCCTGAAAATGAGTCCCACTCCGGCCCTGAAACCCAGTGCGGGTGTTTTTATATCACTGTATTTCTGATGGAAACCAACTGTTTTCAGAAAATTTTGGATGCCATTTTCATTTAATCTTGCATGTAATGTCTGATAAAGCAGCGTTTGTGAGCGGGGCTCTGTTTTGTGTACAGCGTTACTGGGGAAACCTCGCTCTCTCCCGCTCCAACAGTGCCTCCCGCTGGCAGAGAATTAATTTGCATATATATGCCGCCACAAATAGTGTAAGTCTGTGGGACTATGGTATAAATAAATTCAACTGTATAACAGTTTCAGTGCAATTCATGTTATAATGTTAGAATTAAAGAACAATAAACATAATACATATTACCGTTGCACTTATCTGTACATAGTCAATGCAGTTATTTTTAAACTGTTGTTGACATCCTATCTAAAACGTGATTTAGCCAAAAAAAACAACAACAATAACATTACGACTTTAATATGTCTTGCAATATCCGTGCGTGGAAAGGTTCTGCGTGATCCTCTTGTTCAATATTCTCAAGGTCTGAATTGACCGTTCGCAAAGAGCTTGATTGACAGGCGATCTGACCAATCAGAACGCAGAGATTATGTGCCGCCGCTGCTATCCACTATCCACTATGTTTGAACTGAGGCAATACAGCGATCTGTCAGGACACATTGAAGAGCCACAAAACGGTATTTATTGTTTTAATTTCTTTAAAAATGACACAGTTTAAAAGCTGAGGGTCCTAAGACGTTGTTTCACATCATAAGTAACCTGCTCTGTCTTCTCTGTCAGTGTTTTGTCAGTTTCCTCTTTGCTCCGCGATGTATTTTTCACTGCGTGAGAACATGTGTGTAGTGTGAGAGCGGCATTGTTTGTCGGTCATGGCAACAGTAACTAAGGGTGGGCGGGTTTTGCGAACGGTCAATTGATATGGCAATATTGACGAACTTGCTGTTTTGGCAAGAGGCGGGGCAATACTGAAACAGCGTCTAAGCTGTTCGCCAATCACAACGCACTGGGACAGCTAACCAATCACAACACATTTCGAACTAATCGAGCCGTTTGTGCCAGGCTGGGGAGAAAGGTTTTGTAATAATGTAAATTATGTGAAAAATAATGCGATTTTCGAACCTCCAAGCATGAGAGCATGTTCTAGTACACCCCCAAAACAAAATCAAGACTTTGTAAAAGAGCATAATAGGACCCCTTTAAAAGCTTAATAAATATAGAATGCAGAGACCAATTGTAGTAAGATTAGCATGTAGCCTATGCTGGACGAAGCTGCAATTGTATAATCTACTGTAGGTCTGTTAGTCCAAACTGCAACTATTTCTGTTGGGCTAAGAAGAAAAAAAAAATCATTGCTTTAGTTCAACTGTTGCATGTAAATATACTGACCTGTGTTAAATGTATCACTCAATTTTGAGTGAACTACCTTTAAGGTATTCTTGATATTCCTGATATGCAGACAGAATGAACGTGCACACACACACACACACACACACACACACACACACACACACACAACATGCCTCTTGCTGCAATGGGCGAGTCCAGGGGCCTATCAAATAAGTTCTGCACATTCATCCACCCATCTCTTTCTCTTTATTCCATCTCCCTCCTCTCCCTTTCTGTCTCTCTAATACTCCCATTAGCCTTTTTCTATCTGCTTGTCATACAGGTCGAGTTCACGAGTGCACACACAGACAGAACTAAAAACAGCAAGCAGAATTTGCCTAGCACATAAAAAGGTGGACAATTAAAAAATAATGCAAATAATAATGCAAATAGAAAAATAAAAAAAATAATAAAAAAAAATAAAATGAAATAAAATAAAATAAAATTTACAAATCTAACAAAAAGGAATAAAGGTAAATTCAATTTTAATGACAAAGATAAAGCTAAATGTGGCAATGATAGAGATAAAAAGCAAGTCTAGTCTCTCTCTCTCTCTCTGTTTCTCTAATTCTCTCTGCCTGTCTATATACACAGGATGCCCACAACAGCAAAGAGAACAAAGAAGTTAGGAAATAAAAAAATAAAAATAAACAAATAAATAAAAGAAAGAACGTAGGTGTAAGAGAGAAACAAAAAAATGTAGTGACGGAAGATGAACAACATTCATTCAATAACACATACATGTCTTCACTTTTTCCTGCCCTTTCCATTGCTGCGTTCATTTGGAACAATTGAAAGGCAATCAGGGAGGCCCTGACTCCTTAGGATATTGATTGAGCACAGGCCCACATGTGTCTGTGTGTAATGTGATCTGTGTCCCCAACTCTCTTGGGACCATTTTGTATGTGTGTGAACAGAATGTTTAGTGAGTACTTAAAGGGATAGTTCACCTAAAAAAATCCAAATTTGATCATCATCTACTCTTTCTGATAAAAGTTCCATAAAATTGGTTCATACGACTCTTGCACTACATTCAAAGGTCCCACTAAACTAAATAAGGTTTTACAGTCTGGAGATCTTTTATAAGATTTATTGAGCTTTTTATTATCTAGCTCTTCAATAAACCATCTATGTGGTGGTGCTTTAAAGGGATAGTTCACCCAAAATTGAAAATTCTGTCATTAATTACTCACCCTCATTTCATTCCAAACCAGTAAGTCCTTTGTTCACCTTTGGAACAAAAAGTTAAATATTTTTGATGAAATTTGAAAGCTTTCTGACCCTCCACAGACAGTAACAGGCACGTTAAAGGCCTCGAAACATAGTAAGGACATCGTTAAAAAAGTCCATGTGACATCAGTGGCTCAACCTTAATTTTATGAAGCCACGATAAATACTTTTTGTGCACAAAGAAAACAAAAATAACGACTTTATTCAACAATTCCTTCTCTTCTGCGTCAGTCTTCAACACGCGTTCATGAGAGAAGATGAACAAAGGTCTTACATGTTTGGAACAACAGTACCCAGTAACCAATACACTAGACCAACAAACCTGTTACATCAAGAAGATTTTAATCTCCAAAGATCCAGTCACCTCTGTTTTGTTTTGTTTTGTTTTGTTTTTTGTTTTGTTTTTGTTTTGTTTTGTTTGACAATTTTGAAAATAATTTGTAACATCAGTATATCAGCTTTATCTGCTGTTAATATTAAATTCCAGCTTCCGACACTTACCAGCTGATGTAATACATAAAAAAGTCAAATATGCCAACTATTACAACCCTATAACATTTTTCCCAACCTTTTTGACTTGTAGGTCTCCCACAGTCCAACATAATATTTCAAATTTCGGTAACACTTTATTTTAGGGTTTCTTAACTAGTTGCTTATTAGCATGCATATTACTAGAATATTAGCCATTTATTAGTACAAATTAAGCACATATTAATGCCTTATTCTACATGACCTTATTCTACATCCCTAATCCTACCCAATACCTAAACTTAACAACTACCTTACTAACTATGAATAAGCAGCAAATTAGGAGTTTATTGAGGGAAAAGTCGTAGTTAATAGTGAATGAGTGTTCCCTATTCTAAAGTGTTACCAAAATTTCCTATACATATTGTAATATTATTAGAACTGTAACAGTAATATATAAACTAAAATATATTATTTACAGAAACTGGATGTGTCAAAATAAGTCAGTTAATTAGCCACAATAAAAACAGTAATTACTGTTGTTGTTGTTTGTTTGTTTATGAATGGTTTAATATATTGATAATATTAGTATGAATGATTAACAATAATATAGCAAATGATATATTTATTCATTTTAAGTTTGCTGAAGTTGAAAACCACCACACTATACAGTAAAAAGCATTTCTTTATCAGAAGATCTAGTTAAGATCTACAATAAACCACAGAAGAAGCTTTTATTCTATTTGTAAGTGTGCAGGAATGTTCACCTCAGTGTGAATACACTTGAGAGCTGTGTGTGCGTGTACGTGCATATTTGCTTGTGTGCCAGTCAATCAATTTTTTTTTATCCATCATTCGTTTGATCTGCTCTTGAACCTCTCCACCTCCACACTCATCAAGCCCATAGGCCTTTCTTTCAGTTACTCTAATTGCAATCATTTCCGCACAATGACCGAATAACGCCATTTATCTCTCTTTTCCATCCTTGCCTTGCCACCTCCCCACCCCCACATTCCCTCCATCCCTCTAATAATCAGCCAATCAACATCCGCCGAAACTTGACCACTCCATCAAACCGAGACCAGGTCAAGGAGGTAGTTCATATGCATTACACGCACATCAAGACAAAAATCAACATAGCGCTCACACACACACACATAAACAGAAATGCACAAACATAACACAACACATAATACACCGAAACAATTTGTATGCTGGTTAACTGATGCCTGAAAGGACAGAAGCCTCAAGGGCACACAAACATAATCCAAATATTATCTTAATTAAGTAAAGAATGAAAGCTCTCAAACGCACACACACACACACACACACACACACACACATGTTAATCACACATGATTGACCTTTCTACCGCTGCTTTGAATATCTCTATGACCTTTCACTATATTCATAACTAGAAGAAAAATATCCACAACTATATATAGTAAAATATGTGCTTACATTGTGAGGACCAAATGTTCCCAGATGGACAGTAAAACCAGAAATCACCTTCACTGTGTGGAGCAGCCAATGGGCCCAAGAGGAAATCACTTAATAAACATACTAAATGAAGTTTTAATAAAAATATAAACATGCAGAAAGGTTTCTATGTAAGTTAGGGGATAGAGAAAAAAGTATAAACAACAGAAGTTAATGTGAAGTCCATATGCCATGATAGAAAGACAAATGTGTGTGTAGGTTTGTGTATATGGCCTGTATCTTGTTGCAGCCATAAAATGTTCATTAATTTAATTAGCGACGCTCACTATAAATCAGTTTAAATCAAATGTAATTTAGCTCCCTCCCTCGCTACAGTGTGTGTGTGTGTGTGTGTGTGTGTGTGTGTGCTGTAATTGTGGGCATATGGCTTGGCAACGTTTTCTGAGTCCACAACACTGAGATTTTCTAATAGGATGAATATTAATGATGCTGGTGACATCATTTTCATAATACTTGAAATAATACTTGTTCTTGTTTTGTATTTATTTAACCATCTACAGACCTTAGTCAGGGTAGTGATATGTTTAATGTTTGACAGGAATTACAATGAGGCTGTGAGGGACAGACTATAACATGCCAGTAGTATAAAATGCCAATTGTTCAGCAGACAAAGCATATCTGCTAAGAAAATTTTTAGTATACCCATAAAACAGTTTTGAATGTTGTCAGTTTGGAAATTTACATGACATATTACCTTTAGACAATACATACTGTAGCGCTGTAAAGACTGTAGTCTATTCCTCACAGACTTGTTTCCATCCATGTAAAAATCAATATGCATCTGGCCTGACTAAGGTCTATAGATAGCTTTACACTACAAAGTTACGCTTACATGTTGACTCACATGCACAGGTGACAGAAAGGATTCAGGATGCACGCTGATATATGCAGAACCAAAGCCTAAAACCTTGACTTACACTACCTAAAGTACTAAAATAAATACATAAAATATATATAAATACACTATTCTAATACTGCCTTGACATCTCCTTCAGGAAATAGTGTATAAACCTCAAAAAGAGCAGTGAGACATTTCAAAATGCTGAGATAGGACAATTATAGATCCCTGTCAGTGGTGCCAAAATCTCGATCACTGAAGCTGTTAGTATAAGTATCCATATCCAGTCACGTCGGCCCTGTCCCAGATGTTGCCCTTGTATCCCTCCTCCGAGTCCACACTTTGGTGAAGTAATGCTGCACAGACTGTTGGGTAGTAGTCTGCATCAGCGCAGGCTCAGCACAAGTGAGCACTGAGGGTACATAGTGGCCATAAAGGGGAGTCAGAACCTTAAGGTCTCATAGACTTCAGACACAAGCCAATGCAAGACTGCAAATACACATCAAGCGCCTCATTTGAGATAGGACCATTGTGTCTAAGGGTTTCACATATAAGCATGAAGTCTAGTCCACATTACAGCTTATTCTGGCTAAGATTCACAGACTAAGAAAGGAAGAGACTGTAAATCGACCAACCACAGCATGTGACATTCATAACCAGGTAAATCTAAAATCAGATACAATACCATTTGAGAAAGTCTGCACTGTTCAAGTCTCTCATGCTCACCAAGACTGCATTTGTTTGATCAAAAATACAGTACAAACTATTTACTATTTGAATTTCAAATATATGAAATTTGCAATATCCTTATATTTATTTGTTACCACCCTACATCCTTGTACATATCTACATCTTATTCTATTCTATCTATAGCACACCTGTACATATAATTTATTTTATTTTTCAAATTATTTTTTCAAACATACTTGGAAATAATGTTCTTTCTGTCTTCTGACTACTGATTTATTCCTGTGATGGCAAAGCTGAATTTTCAGCAGCCATTACTCCCGTCTTCAGTGTCACATGATCCTTCAGAAACCATTCTAATATGATGATTTGTTGCTTAAGAGGCATTTCTTATTATTATCAATGTTGAAAGAGTTGTGTGGCTTAATATTTATCTGGAAACCATGATAAATATTTTTCTATGATTCTTTGATAAACAAAGTTCAAAAGAGCAGCGTTTCAATAAAATGAATAAAAGTGATGAATAAAAGTATATTTCTTTCAAAAAAATGAACAAACAAACAAAAAACACGAATTTTGTTTACTATATGTATGTACTGTATGTGGTCATGAATAACTGGAAAGAACACATTTAATGTTAAAATCAAATGTATCAAAGTGTAACTGCCAAAAAAGAGAAAGAAAATTTAAAAAATCAGCATGAGAGAACTGGTCCAAAGATGTTATAAATATTAAGAGAGGCTGTAAAGAAGGGTGACATATTGTCAGCAGGAAAGATGGCAGCAGCGTGCTAACTATCAGCGTCAGCGCTAAGATCTCAGCATTATTCACTGTCACTCTGACCACACGCGCATGACATCTGTCATTGCCTTGGTGTTTGTGCATGTTTCTGTGTGGCTGCGTTAGATGTGTTTGGAAGAGCGTGTGAGTGCGTGTGTGTGTTTCGCCCATCATTCCGACATTAACTAGACAGAGGCTGCGGTGAACTCTAAACGTGCCCTGCCTGATAATGAAAACAGTTCCTGCTCTTTCACACTCTCTCTCCCCACTCCAATAAAAATGGAACAGAAAGAGGGAAAAAAATGATGCAGAAGGTTACATGACTCCACCCACCTCTGCTTTTGCCATCTCACCAAAATTCATCATCACTCCCATACCAATTCCCCTCTCTCTCTCTCTCTCTCTCTCTCTCTCTCTCTCTTTCCGCTAGTCCGCTTTGATGAGAATCGACAGCTTATCACAGAGGAGAATTCTATTACCTGTTCGCATGTACGCGCTTACACACACTCCCGTTTACACACATACAAACTTACAAACGCTTGGAGAAATGCACATCGAATTGAATTACACATACATGCGCACACACACGGGTAGAGAATTCTATTACCAGCCTCCTATTGGACAGTAATCCTCTCTTCACTTCCTGCAATGACTACTTCACACAAAAAGCAGCCCATAGTGCACCCGTGTCACAGAGGAGATACTAACAAAACACCAGAGATGAATGACACGCATGCTCAAAGCTGTAGATTTGAAAGGCCAATGTTTGGAAGGAAGTCAACTGTCGCCCTCAATCATGCACCAGTCTGATTTTATCACAATTGAAAATAATTTAGTATGCGATGCCAGTTAATTAAAATTGACCGCTACGGGGTTGCTGTTAGAGAACTCATGAGTCATGCAGGTGATGCTGAATTTACTGAACTTAGTGGTGTTAAGTGAGGGATTAATAGCGTACAAGTGCAATAAAATCAACAACTGAGTCACCCAGATATCTACATTATATCACAGCAGGTAAATACCAGACTAAAAGTTACAGTATCCAAATCCACTTTGAATACTTAAAATGTGACCCTGGACCACAAAACCAGTCTTAAGTGTCAATTTTCTGAAATTGAGATTTATAGATCATCTGAAAGCTGAATAAATAAGCTTTCCATTGATGTATGGTTTGTTAGGATTGGACAATATTTGGCCGAGATACAACTATTTGAATATCTGGAATCTGAGGGTGCGAAAAAATCAATAGCAATATCATACCCCAAACTAAAACTTTTTAGACTTTTACCATTTTACTGTGTAAAATGCTCTTCACAAACACAATCCAGAGTGCAACTTTTCTAAATAACACTGAATATGCTACTCCTACTCATAAACAGAAACAAATGTTGTGTACCATCCTGTAATTGTGACATTTTTGAAGATATTGGAAAGATCTTTTTGCTGTTTAACTGAAACATAATATCCATTTTATTACCTCCTCCTTACACACACACACACACACACACACACACACACACATACACAAGCCGCCAGCATAATCTGTTAAGACTTTGTATAGACTGTTACATCAACATGACAATTACATTTTGTCAGGATTACTTGCTGTAGGTCTGGGGTCAAATTCATTTGCACATGGACTGAGCAAAATTTTGAATGTATTTTCTCGAAACAGATTCTTAAGATTTTTTGCCTGTGTTTGATTCTATAGCACTGCTTCCTTTCCATGAGTTCAGATTGACTTTATTGGATTAGTACGAGATTGATTCTTTGTCTTCATTCATGGAGCTTTTGCAGTTAGCTGACTGCAGTGAAGTGAATGCCACACCAATCTCAACCCTGCATACTGCCACCCTGCCAAGATCTGCATCAAAACACACACATACACACACACACACACACACACACACACACACACACACACACATAGATGACATCAACAAATCTGGTTAGTATGATGTGCTGCTTGCTTACTTCAGCATTGTGCCTATTTTTATACACAGTACATAATGCAAGCGTATGTTTTATACCTGTCAGCTGCCTTTCTTTCCTAAATTATAAAGAGAGACGCTACTTTAATAAATATTTACAAATCTTTATAAAATAAGTACAAATGCAAACTCTCTCTCTCTCTCTCTCACACACACACACACACATTAAGTATTCTCCTATAAAAATGATTTGCAGACAGTGTATGCAGTGAGTGCACGGAGAGGTTGATAATCAATAGTGCAGTGTGAATGTTTAACTTTGGGCTCTCTCAATCAATACAGAGCTCTGAACAAGAACTAAATATACCATTCTACCCAGAGTCAGAGAAAGATAGAGAGAAAGAGTCAGGCATGAGAAAGGAAAGTGAGCAATAAGGCAAATGTAATCTGAAACAAACACAACCAGTAAGCCATCGGAAAAAAAATTAACTGTATGTCCAAAAGTAGGAATTATATGGTATTTTGTCTTTTGAACTTTTGTAAGGTAGTGTGTGTGTTGCAGTATATAAAAAATATTTAATATTGACCCATAACCAATATGGTACTGGGCATCCCTAGACAAAAGTATGTGTGCTCTCAAACACCCATATGTGCTTGTTGAACCTTTTTCATTTTAAAACTAATAAAAGGCCTAGGCATACAGTACTCCTTTCAGTATGTCATGCAACAAAATACAAAGATGAATTAAAATTTGTGCACACAGTGAGTTCTTCACAATAGTCCATGCCAAAACTGTCAGTTGACACAGAAATGACTCTCAACAGAGTCAAAGCCCCTTCTTTTCATGTCTCATTAGCATGTAATACATATGGAAGGAAGGATAGACAGAAAGACAGACAGACAAAAACAGCAGAGAAAAAAGTATCTGGAGGAGAGAGAGAGACAGACAGGGAGAGTCATGCTTTTCACAATTAAGTAACACAGTCCATAGTTATCTACGGTAATGACAGGTCCATAATTAGCACAAAGCTAATTCACAGTGATGCAAAAATGGCCCACTATCTCTCTTTTCCTCCCTCCTTTCATCGTTTCATCTGTCTGCCACATGATTTCTGGGCATTTCTTCTCTCTACTTCCTGCTTGTTTGACTTTCTGCACACAGACTTTGTTTCCTCAATATTGCAAGGAAACCTCTTGTGATAAACCAAACAAACAGCATGATCGTTGAGGACAAACCAAAAAATTAAATGTTGATTTTTTTGAAGGCGATGTTTCCAAATCATAAAACACTCCAGACACTCGAGCTGTACAAGTGCTGGCATGGAGTTAAAGGAACATGATTAATTTATTCACGCGGCTGAGAAAATAAATTACACACACCACAAATCAGATCACACATTTTCACTTCTAAATTCTCTTCTAAATTATGAGCTTTTTCTCTCTCTTTTGTGAATTTATATTCATAGTATCTGTAGAGTTAATACTTTTAATAAGGCCAACATGGAATCTGTTGACTTTGCATTTTCTATGTTTTGGGGAAAATCTGCAGAATTTTGTGAAATAGATTTAAATGTGGAAAAATGTATTAATACTGAGTCTTATTAGCTGCTTATTAGCTGGTTTTAACTTCAAATGTGCTTCAGTACTACTCTTCACAAAGTAGCTGGAGCTTCCTTTATTGTTAACAGACATGATGTAAACACATGAGGACGAATGACCAAAGCCAGGAAATTTCCCAGCAAATCGAATCAGACATCTCTGAAAATAAAACATCATTGTAGGTTTACTGGTAAGGCAAGAACACTGATTTGACTCTATAATTCATTTGCTGTGGAGTTTTGCAGACACATATTCCATGTGGGACTGTTCAATAATGCTGCCAAAGAAATTACAGAAAAAAAAAAATACTAAGCTAATGCTAATATGGGTTTCTGTTAGTGGCCAATACTCATGTTTATCCATTATTTATCCAACTATGTTGGAACTGGGTGTATCACTCTCTCTGTCTGTCTCTCTCTCTCTCTCTATTTTTCTGTCAGTCATTCTCAGTATTAATGCATTAGTAACATTGTGCTGCGATTCCTCTGGGAGTCAGTCAAATGGTCTTACACCCCTCTTATGCCATAGGGAGGTCTTTATAGTGAGGAAACATGACAGCATTATACCTTACCTCAGACAGCAGCTATCCCAAAGCCCAAAAGTCCTTCCAAAGTCTTGAATTTACACTATGGAGCAAACAGCATTGGGGGAAAAAAAGGATACAGCCGTACTCCTCCGGAACGAGAGCCAATGGCAAGGATCTTCTGCACCGGGTCAAATGCCAGAGCTGTGGGCTGATAGGGAAATCCATGACGCACCGTCTACAGACAAAGGAAAACAGAGAAAACATGAAAAAAAGAAAACATGCTGTGCTACATTAAGAACAAAGTACTGTAGGCTACTTTAGTCATTCATTCCCACATAATAGTGACACAGCCTACGGCCTGCTTGCACCCCCTGCTACTCTCCTGAGAACTGCTCACATGAAACAATACTTCAGCATTTGCTGCTCAATGTGCAGCCATCCACTCCTTCCTATCTCCTACAAGATATATTCTGCAATACTGTACTGGTTTGGCATACACTACTATTCAAAAGTTTGAGGTTGGTAGGATTTTTTTATGTTTTTGAAAGAAGCCTCTCATGCTCACCAAGTCTGCATTTATCTGATTAAAAATACAGTTAAAAATGATTGTAAAATACATTATTTAATTATTTTTAAAATAACTGTTTTCTATTTTAATATACTTTAAACTGTAATTTACTCATGTGATGACAAAGCTGAATTTTCAGCAGCCATTACTCCAGTCTTCAGTTTCACATGCTCCTTCAGAAATGCTTCTATTATGTTGATTTGCTGCTCAAGGAAAAGCCTGTGTATTACAGAGCTACAGCCATTTATTAATGTATAGAATAATATAAGACAAAAGTTATAAGTTTTTCCTTCTCAAACTTAAGGCATACATTTCAGATTTTTATGCAAAACCATTGATCAATTACTTACATAATACACAAGATGATAATTTACAAGTTGAATGTTACCGTTATGCATCCAATTTTACTCTTCAAAAATGTCAAAATTTCTTACTAGAAGCTAACTTTTACCAAATTTGCTGTACCACATTCTTTTGGCTAAGTAAATATATAAAAATGCAAAGTTCAAACTTTATCAGTCTGGCTGCATTGACGGATCCTGGCATAGGATATATAAGTAACAGTACTGAAAAGCCTTCCACAGCTCAGAAGCGTTTCCACATTCTGTTGCATTTGCCCCCCTCATTCAAAACAATTTTTGACTCAAAAGTTATTGCTTTCCAATCAGCTTCCTATCTCTTCCATACTTCTGCTGCTTTCTGTCTGCAAAAAAGTCTCTTCACCTATTAAAATTTGACATTATGTTGATAGCACCATAAAATACAGGTCAAACTACTCAAGTCAGTAAAATAACAAAACAGATATGCTCTGCTAATTAGTTTACTTAAAAGCAAAATCACTTGGGACTTGAACCCGGGTACCTTTCAATCACATAATCATATATCATCAAAGATGATGATGACACCAGATCACTTGATTGAGCCACTAAATCATATGACACTTCATGTTGTCGCCATGCTGACAACACTCCACTTTCCATCTCATTTCCTTTTCCATGTCTCCATGTCTACAATCTCAGCAAAGATCTCAGCATGCCCTTCTGGCACCTCGCTGACCACTCAAGCTCAACTTCATCAAAACCGAGCTCCCCTACCCCCCAGCCAACACTCCCCCACTCAGTCTATCTTCATCTCAGCTGAAGGTCACACAGCTGTCAACGCTTGCTGTGCAAAAACGATGGTGCCCCTCAAGACCAACCATCACATTCATGGACAAAACTGCAACAACCACCTAAACTAGCCAAAATCAAGCTTTTCCTGCACTTCTACTGTATACCAAGCAGTTGTTTTAGTTTCTGCTTATTTGATAACAAGATTATTCACTTCTTACTGGCCTTCCTGCATATGATACATGATCTTTTAAACATATTCAAAACATTGCTTCTTATCTCAATTTCAATTCAATTCAATTTCAAAGTACTTTATTGCTCATACTGCCAAAAAATCAATACAAAGTAATGAATAACCTAAATAAAATATTATTGACAAAGAAATAAGCTATCAGTAATGCCAAAATAAAATAAAATAAAATAAAATAAAATGAAAGTAAGATACAACCCGAATTCCGGAAATGTTGGGACGTTTTTTAAATTTGAATAAAATGAAAACTAAAAGACTTTCAAATCACATGAGCCAATATTTTATTCACAATAGAACATAGATAACATAACAAATGTTTAAACTGAGAAATTTTTTAAATTTAACACACAAAATGAGCTCATTTCAAATTTGATGACTGCTACAGGTCTCAAAATAGTTGGGACGGGGGCATGCTTACCATGGTGTAGCATCTCCTCTTCTTTTCAAAACAGTTTGAAGACGTCTGGGCATTGAGCTTATGAGCTTCTGGAGTTTTGGTGTTGGAATTTGGTCCCGTTCTTGCCTGATATAGGTTTCTAGCTGCTGAAGAGTTTGTGGTCATCTTTGACGTATTTTTTGTTTAATGATACGCCAAATGTTCTCTATAGGTGAAAGATCTGGACTCCAGGCAGGCCAATTCAGTTCCCAGACTCTTCTACTACGAAGCCATGCTGTTGTAATAGCTGCAGTATGTGGTTTTGCATTGTCCTGATGAAATACCCAAGGCCTCCCCTGAAATAGACATCGTCTTACATCCATATGTTGCTCTAAAACCTTTATATACCTTTCAGCATTCATAGTGCCTTCCAAAACATGCAAACTGCCCATACCGTATGCACATATGCACCCCCATACCATCAGAGATGCTGGCTTTTGAACTGAATGCTGATGACACGCTGGAAGGGCTCCCTCCTCTTTAGCCCGGAGGACATGATGTCCGTGATTTCCAACAAGAATGTCAAATTTGGACTCGTCTGACCATAGAACACTTTTCCACTTTGAAACAGTCCATTTTAAATGAGCCTTCTGGACCATGTTCACATATGGCTTCCTTTTTGCACGATAGAGCTTTATTTGGCATCTGCAGATGGCACTGCGGATTGTGCTTGCCGACAGTGGTTTCTGGAAGTATTCCTGGGCCCATTTAGTAATGTCAATGACAGAATCATGCCGATGAGTGATGCAGTGTCGTCTGAGGGCCCGAAGACCACGGGCATCCAACAAAGGTCTTCAGCCTTGTCCCTTACGCACAGAGATTTCTCCAGTTTCTTTGAATCTTTTGATGATGTTATGCACTGTAGATGATGAGATTTGCAAAGCCTTTGCAATTTGACGTTGAGTAACGTTGTTTTTAAAGTATTCCACAATCTTTACGGACTCTTTCACAGATTGGAGAGCCTCTGCCCATCTTTACTTCTGAGAGACTCTGCCTCTCTAAGACATCCCTTTTATAGCTAATCATGTTACAGACCTGATGTCAATTAACTTAATTAGTTGCTAGATGTTCTCCCAACTGAATCTTCTCAAAAATTTCTTGCTTTTTCAGCTCTTTGTTGCCCCTGTGCCAACTTTTCTGAGACCTGTAGCAGGCATCAAATTTGAAATGAGCTCATTTAGTGGATAAAAGTGTCAAATTTCTCAGTTTAAACATTTGTTATGTTCTCTGTGTTCTATTATGAATAAAATATTGGCTCATGTGAGTTGAAAGTCGTTTAGTTTTCATTTTATTCAAATTTAAAAAACATCCCAACATTTCTGGAATTCGGGTTGTAGATGAAATGCCTTACTCAGGGGCCTAATGGTGATTGCTTGCTGCATGTGGGTCTTGAACCAGCAACCTTATGGCTAGAGCCCTGAGCTTTATCCTGTAAATCACACTGCATTTAACCTCTAGAATTTCTCACATGTTACACGTTTGCACAAATCAAGATGCTGTTATCTGCCATTAGCAGACAGCTAACTGTAAGGACGGCCCCTGTGGAGCATCACCAGGTTAAGTGCTTTGCTCAAGGACACAGCAGTGACATGGGAATCTATTCCTGCTAATTCACCTGCAACCAGTGTTAATCTTGTTATCAATAAAATTACTGACACATTGCTTGTCACTGATGTGTTTAATCAATAAAAATGGCAAAAATGTGCATCATGATGACAATTTAAAAATTCCTAAATATGACAAGAAATATAACACTACATGCTAACAGTGTTTTTGAAGAAGAAAAATCTACAAAGAATATAATTATTCTAAATAATGCAGTCACAATCAATAATACCAGGGATTGACCTGTTTGAGCCGCTGGAAGTGAATGAACACAAGTAAACTAAAGTGCTATTTTAGTGGGTTAACTAACTTGATATGAGATTAATCAAATATATAGACAGAAATTTAATATTACATTTATTTGCATCTGCACAAAATGCACAAGTGAACTAAGTAACGTGGTAGTCAAACTGTGTAAGTCACGTTGTGAATACGCTGTTTCCATAACAACACAATGAACCAGAAACAATGAATAATTGCATAAATATTCACACATACTGTATATCATTACACTAATTACAGCAGTGCACTCAGTGTTACTTCAGAAGATCAGTTTTTTACAACCGGACAGTTTTCACACGTTTTTGTTAAAGAATTAGTTCACTCCAAATTTTAAAGTTCCTGATCATTTACTCACCCCTGTGTCATCCAAGTTCATGTCTTTCTTTCTTCATTAGAAAAGATATTAAGGTTTTTGAGGAAAGCATTCCAAGATTTTTCTCCATATAGTGGACTTCAACGAGGACCAACGGGTTAATGGTCCAAACTGCAGTTTCAATGCAGATTCAAAGGGCTCTACACAATCCCAGCTGAGGAATAAGGGTCTTATCTAGCAAAACGATCTGTCATTTTCTAAAAAGAAAATAAATATTTATATACTTTTAACCACAAATGCTCATCTTGCACTAGCTCTGTGATGCGCGTGACACATAGTTATATGTCTTTGTATCAGTTTATTGTTTAAAATTGTCCATTCATGTGTGTATACTGGATGTTTAAATCTTTTTAAACTTAAAAGATTTATTCTGCAAGGAAAAAACGTGACCCTTCCAACGTGATTACAGAATGCGTGAAGTTGTGGACGCGCATTGCAGAGCTAGTGAAAGATGAGCATTTGTGGTTAAAATGTATATAAATTATTATTATTTTTTTTTTTTTTTAGAATCGTTTCGCTAGATAAGACCCTTATACCTCGGCGGGGGCCGTGTAGAGTCCTTTGAAGCTGCATTGAAACTGCAATTTGGACCTGTAACCCTTTGGCTTCCACTGAAGTCCACTATTGTATATGGAGAAAAATCCTGAAATGTTTTCCTCAAAAAGTAAAACTACAGTAACTCAAAACATTTGTTGGTACACATCGGAACACATGAAACTTGAAACTTTTCCTTATATTAGCTGCTAATTTACATTTCTGCTCCATACACCTCACCTGGCATCACATCAATCTCTATATAGCCTACAAAACAAAGTTCCCAAGCCTCTCACTAGCGAGTCACTTATGTGCCATTTTACACAATGAACATTTACCTTGTTACACTTGCAGCAAACTGCCTGCAATCACTGTAATCAATTGAGCTGGTCAGGGGCCAGCTTCAAATCATGCCGCTCTGAGTGTGTTTTATTTGGTGCACTGAACTGTAAAGAAGCTGTCCAGAATGCGTGCTCTGAAATGTAAGAGCAGGTGCTGTCCACAGCCATCGGAGCTGGAAGCATGCAACGAGAGCCGTCCACAGCCCGCGGGTCTGTGCTAGTGCTCTGGCGCTGGCGATGGCCACCACAGATGGTGTTGAAATCCATCACACATGCGGCTCCAGAGCTGTGACGCAAATTGTGACACTGTCCAAAAATATTTTAGAAACAATTCTGCAGATTAGTGTCGAATGCTTCCTGATTGGGACACTAACAGAGAGTGTAACAAATTCAAGTGGTCCATGAGTTAATTTGACTTTTTTTTGTTACATTTGACTGTGAAAATGCACTTTCGCTCACTCACTTTCCCCATTTGTTTGGCTTCCTTATGAAGGTACGTTCATCAATAATTCATCTGCATGGCTCTGGACTGATGCAAGCAAGTACTGGATGAATGAGCAGGATGGAGTGATCACAAAGCAAGCAAAAGAGAGAGAGAGAGAGAGAGAGAGAGAGAGAGAGAGACGGGATGGAGTGAGTGCGATGTTCTATCCGTAGCTATAAAGCAGGAATAGAGCTGTGACGAAACCATTGTCATGTTCAGATTCTCTTGACTTGTGACTACGGCTGCAGGTTTATTGTCTGCTTATGCAGACAATTGGAATCATTGGTCTGCGTCTGCATGGGCGTGGCTGCATTCGATGTTTCAGTGCATATGTGCGTGTTGCCTTATCGTCTCTATTAATCAAACGAGTGCTAATGAATGCCTCGGCGTATAGATTTTCATTCAGTGCTTTGCTTTATTGCAGACTATTTAAGCATCCCCCTCCCATTTCCTCTTCATCTCTGGGTTTCTCTCCGCTCGCTCTGTCTCTCGCTCTCTCTCATACCGATATGGGCTGTTGTCTCCGCCGTTTAGCTGTTCAATTTCTCCACCCTATTTCTACTACTCCATGCTGTTCTATCACTCTTAAAGGGACAGTTCACCCAAAATCGAAAATTCTGTAAAGGTGTACTCAAACCTGTATGAATTTCTTTATGTCATACAGACATTCTTTTTGAAATGACACAAGGGTGAGTAAACGATGACAGAATTTTTTTTTTTTAAGAAATTAAATACTTTTGTACAGCAAAAGGCCATTATGGACATTAATATACCCAGAAACAACAGTGAATAATTTTACATTCCATTTTTCCACGAATTAAAGAATTATTCAAAAAAAAAAAAAGTATCAAGGTTTCCACAAAAATATTAAGCAGCTGTTTTAATAATTATATTCAGCCCAATCATAGCCAAATCAGCATATGATGATTTCTGAAGGATCATGTGACACTGAAGACTGGAGTAAGGACTGCTGAAAATTCAAATTACAAATAAATAAATTACTTTTTAATATATTCAAATACAAATATTATTTAAAATTGTAATTTTATATTACAATAAAGTTTTTACTATTTTTAATTATAAATGCGGCTTTGCTTAGCATAAGAGACTTCTTTCAAAAACATAAAAATCTACATTTAAAGCCCAGACTTTTGAATGGTAATGTATTTATCTCATTGACTTCCTTAGTGGCTTTTACCCATGATTAAATATCCTTCTGCCACACACATACGACTGAAACAGCACACTCTTATTCATTCCCACTCACAGAATCAAATGATGCGGTCACACCACACGTCTAGCTGTCACAACCCTGAAAAAGGTTGTGTGTTAATTCTGAGAATCAGGCCAGAACCACATATGCCATGTGTTTGAGCGTGCTGTAACACGCTTTTGTGCCAACCAAGTAGCAAACCCGAAATGAACCTCCCCACCCCCGCTCTCCATTTCTCCAAGTCATTCATACGGGATATATCAGCTTCTACATGCTGCGCGTATTTGTCTATCTCTCTGTCTTACAGTTTGCTAGATAATGCAGAAAGGAATTAAATATTTCCAGTAATGTGGAGGGTCTTCTTTCAACCCATTTTTTCTTTCGGTAACTGATGTGATGCCGTGATAGAAATAAAAATCTCTACAGCTGCGTTTATACTGCCCCAAATGGTTTTTGAACTGTGGCTTTGTGACATTTTGTTCTGTGTAAATGTTTTAATAGGAACTACAGTATGTGACTGGATGCTTTTATGGGTTCTCTGCATCAGCTCATGCTAGTAAAGAAGGGCAGAGTAACCATAAAAACTGCATCCATGACACACTAATTACCACACAGAACATTTATTTGAATTCACTCGCTCTCTGTATATAAACAAATAAGGAAATATATAGTACACTTGTGATAGAAACATACTGTTTTGACCATAAATAGGACAATTCTGACATCATTTATTCACCCCAAAAAAAATTCTCTTCACTCTGCTGATTTCACAAAAGTGAAATCATATAATAAACAGGTGCTATCAAATTCCAAAATATACAAAGTAGCCTAGTAGTGTGTGTGTGTGTACATATATATATATATGTACACACGCCCACTCCCGTCGGGAGCCTGGTGAAGGGCGGCGAATAAGGGACGGGGTGGTGATGACAATAAGGGGGGAGGCAGCCGACTCGTCACAATACACACACACATGCACACGCACACACACACACACGTTTTGTTACAAAAATTTATTGGAGCCTTAATAAAATATTTATTGGCAACTTAGCAAAACATCACATGCCTGCTAGGCTTCCATATACTAAATATTTCCCGTTCATTTAAACACACTGAAAGCTGAGTCTAAATCATTGTCTGCAGTAATTGACAGCATGATACAGATGCGGTACGCAGACATTAGATTGAAAAAAGCCCAGAATGTTCCTTTAATGAGCCACACACATATATGTTCACACACCCCCGTCTCCCACAGCTGGAGTAGGGGCGGGTGGTCCGGGTTTGGCAGCTCTGCAGCCTTTAATCATGCGCTGGAGAAGAGGTTGACACACAAGGGGGCGCTGACCTCCTGTCTGTCCCAGCAGGACGATGCGACCTGTGGCAGGAAGGAGACGCGGAGCCCCTGGGACCTCCACATATCCATGCATAACCGGTAGGGGGGGGGGGGTACAAACAGGCCCCATACAGGCTGCAAAGAGAGTCATTTGGCATTAAATATACATAGAACAGAGAGAGGATGAAAAATACATCTACTGGCCCCAATCTTTAAAGCCTCATCCATATTTCATGGCCAGAAGATCCATTTTTTCCCCCTTTTTCTCTCCCTTTCTATATCTCTGGCCTTCGCCTTTAGTTTTGGTTTTCCTTTAGTTTGTTTGTTTTCGAAAACGTGTTTAATTCTGCATTGGAAAGGCAAAGGAAGGAAGAGAGCAGCATACAGTAAAGAGACCTGGGCGGCACTGCTGTCATAGAACTCTCCAGAACACTGAGCAAGGGTCTCTCTCGCTCCCTTTAGCTCTATCTGTCTCTATCTAATTACATTTCAAACCACTCTTTCTCCATCGCTACAAATATTCCAACACACACACAATGAACTCTCTTTCTCGCTCATTCACTCAGCCTCTTCTTTCAGAGGGAAGGGCGGGCGAGTCTAGACCCCAATCTAAAAATAGACCACACATCCAGCACACCCATGAATCGCTCTGTGCCTAAGACTACAGATCTCGCTCTCACACTCACGCTGTGTGTCTCTCACAAGTGTGCACACACATCGCACGTTATCGTTTTAGATACAACAGGTACTGTCATATGCTCTCCCAAATATTCTTGGATGGACTGTCGACATCAGTTCCATTCATATATTCCCTTCTCCCTTACACACTTATTTATTTATATATACAACACAGCATTGATCCATTGCTGCAATGCAATATAACACAGTGTAAGCAAAAGATGGTCTATATAAATGTCTGTTGAAATCATTACTAATGCAGCGTGTATTAAAAATGTATTGAGGGAACTATTAATGCTACACACATAGTAGATGCCTTTTGTACACTCAAACTGATTGTTTGTAATATCATATGTGTTAATGTCAGAGCATGCACATATGAAATATTAAGGATGAAATGAGTCGGAGCTGTGGTGTAGTGAGTAGTATATGTAGTACATACATCACTGATAATGAAAAGTATTAAAAAGGAGACCAAAAATACATAATGTAACATTTACTGCATATATATATATATATATATATATATATATATATATATATATATATACAGTGGGGAAAAAAATATTTTGTACGTTTGCACACTGACAAAGAAATGATCAGTCTATAATTTTATTGGTAGGTTTATTTGAACTGTGAGAGACAGAATAACAACAAAAAAATCCAGAAAAACGCATTTCAAAAAAGTTATAAATTGATTTGCATTTTAATGAGTGACATAAGTATTTGACCCCTTCACAAAACATGACTTAGTCCTTGGTGGCAAAACCGTTGTTGGCAATCACAGAGGTCAGACATTTCTTGTAGTTGGTAAACAGGTTTGCACACATCTCAGGAGAGATTTTGTCGCACTCCTCTTTGCAGATCCTCTCCAAGTCATTAGGTTTCGAGGCTGATGTTTGGCAACTTGAACCTTCAGCTCCCTCCACAGCTTTTCTATGGGATTAAGGTCTGGAGACTGATTAGGCCACTCCAGGACCTTAATGTGCTTCTTCTTGAGCCACTCCTTTGTTGCCTTGGCTGTGTGTTTTGGGTCATTGTCATGCTGGAATACCCATCCACGACCCATTTTCAATGCCCTGGATGGCTTCAATGCCCTGGCCCTGGCAGAACATGGCCCCGTCCATCGTCCCTTTGATGCGATGCAGTACATGTGCTTTCTTGAGCAGGGGGACCTTGCGGGCGCTGCAGGATTTCAGTCCTTCATGGCGTAGTGTGTTACCAATTGTTTTCTTGGTGACTATGGTCCCAGCTGCCTTGAGATCATTGACAAGATCCTCCCGTGTAGTTCTGGGCTGATTCCTCACCGTTCTCATGATGAAACTCCACGAGGTGAGATCTTACCCATGGAGCCCCATTCCGAGGAGATTGACAGCTATTTTGTGTTTTTTCCATTTCTGAGATAATCGCACCAACTATTGGTCTCGATGATATGTAAACATTCAGCCTTGTGTAGGTCTACAATCTTGTCCCTGTCATCCTTGGACAGCTCTTTGGTCTTGGCCATGGTGGAGAGTTTGGAATCTGATTGATTGATTGCTTCTGTGGACAGGTGTCTTTTATACAGGTTACAAACTGAGATTAGAACACTCCCCAGAGACTGCTCTAATCTCAGCTCCTTACAACACAAAAGGAACACCTGGGAGCAGAAATCTTGCTGATTGATAGGGGATCCAAATACTTATTTAACTAATTGAAGTAAAATCATTTATAACTTTTTTTTTTAAAAATAGTTTTTCTGGATTTTTTTGTTTGTTATTCATATACTGTTCAAATCAAAACACATTCAGTTCTGGAACTGAATGTTTTTTTACATCAGTGCATGACATTACAGAAATCAGCAGGATCAAATCAATTTTTCCACACTGTATATATATATATATATATATACATTATGGATGAGCTAATGAACGGTACCTTCCATAACAACTGCAAATGAGGACTATGGAGAAGCCAATCAAATCAACAAAAGATCAATGATATGTAAGTGCTATAAGTCTCAGTTAGCAAAGTTTTTTTTTTAATTATAGCCGGCGCGCGCGTCACGCACGCTCTTCCCGAGGCGGCGGCGTCCGCTCACGATCTTCCCGAGGCGGCGGCGGTGTCCGCTCACGATCCCCCCGAGGTGGCGGTGCCCCTAGTGGAGGCTGATGGTGCTACTGTGTCCCGTTCTCGGAGACGGAGGAGGCGGAGGAAGGCTTCTTCTGTCCCAAAGGACCAGGAGGCCATCGAGGAGCTCACTGCTGGCCAGGAGGCCATTCTGGTGCCCCCCAAGCGCCTTGCCCTGACGGCGCCCCCCAAGCGCCTTGCCCTGACGGCGCCCCCCAAGCGCCTTGCCCTGACGGCGCCCCCCAAGCGCCTTGCCCTGACGGCGCCCCCCAAGCGCCTTGCCCTGGCGGCGCTTTCCAATCTCTGTTCTGCAGGCTCGCCCAGACTCAAGTTCCTTGCCCTGCCTTCGACCTTCCGCTCCTTGCCCTGCCGTACCACCCTTGCTGCCTGTCATGCGGCCGGCCCGCCAGCTTTCTGAAGCACTTGAGCCTGCCTGGTCTGTCCCTCGGCCCGCCCAGCACAAACGCAGAGCCTGCCTGGTCTGTCCCTCCGGCCCCGCCTTGGCTTCCTGAAGCACTTCAGAGCCCGGCCTGGTTTGTTCCCGGATCCGCCCCGGCCTCCTGTGAGCTCCGGTCTCCGGTCCTCTGCCACTACATGGGCCTGGCCCTGGCTCCCTCCCCCTGATCCACCTTTGGCCCTCCTCCCTCACTGACTTTTTGTTTTTGTTTTCTTGTGGAGCATCTGGAAGCTGCTCCTTAGGGAGGGGGTACTGTCACGACCTGCTGGTGTGCCCTAATGGCCACCAGAGGTCGCTGTGTTTTGTGTGAGCACATGGTTTGTGGTTTGTGCCATGTGCTCTTGTTATTGTCTGACCCCGCCCTCTCGTTATCAATTAGTGTTTCAGTTTAATCACCTGTGTCTGTCTCGTTACCCGTTAATTTGCTCCCTTTATAATGTCCTTGTGTTTGCAGTCCCGTGCTGTTTCGTCGTGTTGTCTATGGTGTACGTCGTGTTTGTGTTTCCCTGCCTGCCTGCCTGGTTTTTTCCCCTCGAGGAAGTTTATGTTTTGAGTCTGTTTTTGTTCTTTTGTCAATAAACCTTCATATTCCCCAGCACTTGAGTCCTCACCTCATCTCTCCGCCGACACCGTGACAGAAGGAGCTCCAAACACCAAACTCAGAACCATGCAGCAACAAAAACCAGCAAAAAAATTGGCCAAGCACAACAGTAGAAGTTTGTCTTAAATTAAGCTCAAAAAGTGATCTGTATGATTTCTTGCACTATTGAGGGTGTGTTAAACTTGAATTTTCTCTCAACTGCCTGTTGCATCTGTCATTTAGGTGCCTTGATAAACATTGTTTATCATTTACCTTAGATGAGAAGTCAAAATCCATTATTTCATACTCAGGCTGCAAGTGATCATTTAGGTGTTTTGCGTTTTGTGGTGGTTATAGTTCAACGATCAGCTCCAAGATAAAGAAAGATAAGTGTCAGTGGTACCCTAGAGAAAACAACCATGGGAACAACATGATGTGCTTTAGCTGAAAAACAATACTCGCCCTATATTCAGCACTGTATTGCATGATAAAAGCACACACACACACAAAAGGCCCTGCCCATGCCATTTCTTGTGAAAGGCAAGAGGTGGGGTCTGCCTAGCCTATAAATCCAGGATTACTCGAGCTGAAGTTAACACATCTTCCTCAGACTACAGTTGAAAAACATCAGCAGACATGAGGGGTGAGACTATAAATGTTTTAAATTAAATTATAGAGTTATTTTAATGTACATAAATGTGTTTTTATGTACAAGATTGCCTGAATGTGCATAACTTTCTTTTACATGTTTTAGCCCTTATAATCTTAAGCCTTTTGGGATGTGCCCTTGGACAAGACAGGGTTTTTTCTTGGAGTGGAAACGACAGCCAAGTTGACGCCAATGAGAACGGTGACTTTAACAGAAAACAACAACAATAATAATAATAATAATAAAGGTCATAAAAAAAACCTTAAACAACAGTTCAGGCATCATGGTAGTGAGCAATTATGATGCGTGTCTCTTTGCCTCTGAAGCGTGTCTGAGTGACGTGGCGTCTTGCGGATGCTGCCTGATGCAGAAGCAGATGTGGAAGCTCGAGATGTTTTTCAACATGACTTTAGATGAGCTACAGAGGAACCTGGAGAGAGCTCACTCAGTGTTAAACAATATCCGTGGTGAGACAACCATTTGTAGCAATCTTGTTTCTTGCACTTGATTTAAATAACTTCATACGTTTTAACAAATTTAGGTTGGAAAATCACCTGTTAGCATTCATAATGTATCTGACAGTGAGGGAATCATAACATTACATACTGAACTGCAATTAGTACTTATTTGTTTAATCTATTTGCATTATATTTTATTTGTTATATCTATTTAACCATTTATAACCATCTTTTATAGAGTAAAGTTGTTGTGTTAACTCTGTAACGCAGCCAACAGAATACAGTACACATATTGAGTGTCATGACAATGAGAAATATGGCTGTAATGTAGATTTAATTACCTAAAAACAAAGTCTAAAACATGAAACCTTTGTACTTCAGAAAGTGCAACACATTTTATTTAGACTTAAATGAGTCTCTTTCTCTTTTCTTATGTTTGCACAGCCAGTCGCAGTGCTTTCTCTGTGGCTCTTACTGACACACGCCTCTGTGTCGGCCCAAATCGTGAAGACTCTGTGGTGAAGTATAGCAGCGTATTTGTTAACTTGGGAGACAGCTACAGCACCGACACTGGTGCCTTTGTAGCACCACGTTCTGGTGTCTACAGCCTGGCACTAACGGTTTATAGTGATGCTGGTGCTCCTGGAGCCACATTGGCTGCTTGTGCTCGACTCCGACTGAACGGCCGCACTATTGCATCACCAAGTGAGAACAACCTTCAAGACCAGGAGGACAGCACTAGCTCTCTGCTAGTAGTGCAGCTGCATGCAGGAGACAGGGTGGATGTTGCTCTTCCAGCCGGCTGCTTTCTGTGTGACAATAACAACCACTACAATACTTTCACTGGTTTCTTGCTCTATGCAACTGATTAATATAGAGAGAACTAATACTGTGTTTGAAATGACTTACTACATGGTGTATACTATACATTACACAAAAAAGTATAAAATGCAATACTAAGTATGCAACAGTTACTTAAAATTGATGTTGTTGTATGGAACTTTTCGATTTCAGTAGTGCAAGAATGGTATATTGTGATTTAAAACATGTTTCCTCTGCTGTCTTTGCCCATAATATATTTCTCTCTCCACAACACCCTGCACTTACACATTTTAAAATGACTTCTTTCAAGCTACACTAAGTGTTTAAATACAAAAGATGAGGTCGGAGTAATAAATTAAAAATGGTTTTAATGCAAAGAACATATTCAGAAATACTGCTTTTGTTCTGAAATAAAAATTGTGGTTCTTTTGCTCTGACACATTCACTTGGTCTTCATATCTATATCATATTCTCTTACCCCAAAAGCAACAGTCATTGATTCAGCTGGCATTGAAATATAGCTGATTTTGCATCACATTGATTTCATTGGTTTCAAAAGAACACATTTTCTTCCATTTTAATATATTGTGTAGTAATACTGATTCAGTTTTTAAGTTTATTTAACTGTTTCAATTTATTGCCAAAAGAACAAAGGGCATTTTTCACTACATTTAATTAAAACGAAAACAAAATTATTATAATTTTGTTGTTGTTGTTGTTATTGTTGATAATTATGAGCACTAGTCAGCACTGATATCCATGTGGCACAGTAATGCATAAAGTTTTTATTATTATTGCACATTTATATACATACTTTTATTAAATGGAGATTTTTAAACCAATAAATCTTACCTGGCAACACTTTATTTTAAGGTCCAATTACAACACTTTATTTTAAGGTCCAATTCTCACTTTTAACTAGTTGCTTATTAGCATGCATGTTACTAGCATATTGACTATGTATTAGTACTTATAAGGCACATATTAATGCCTTATTCTGCATGACCATATTCCAGATCCCTTAACCCAACCCAATACCTAAACTTAACAACTACCTTACTAACTATTAATAAGCAGCAAATTAGGAGTTTATTGAGGGAAAACTCTTAATTAATAGTGAATATGTGTTCCCTATTCTAAAGTGTTACTGCTTACCTAACTGCCGTTAAAATTCTTCTAGCATCCCTACATCACCCCATCTGTTACAACCACTGGCTCAAGCAACAAAAAGAGGGACACACGCAAACATAGGGCTCAATAAGAAAAGGCTTTCTTATTGAAGGGAAGGGTAGGACACCAGAAATATTCAACACATTATGGTGTATGTGGAACGCGCGACAGCGCATCCGCTACTACATTTTCCAATCCTCGAACATGACGAATATCCAAGCAGAAAGACTGCAAGAACAGGGACCACCGGATCAACCTCTGATTCGGACACTGTAGAGAATTTAAAAAAAAAAAAAAAAAAGTCAAATGACTGTGATCTGTATATATAACAATTGGTGCACTGGAATTAAGATAAACAGAGAAATGCTGCAATGCCCAAATAAGAGCTAATGCTTCTTTTTCAACTATCGAGTAGTGACACTGATAAGAATTAAACTTCCTCGAAACGAAGCAACACAATTATCATTTGACCAGTCCCTCATTTCTGCCATGCATTCAAACAGGGTAAAGAAAATATCAGGGTCCTCTTCATTGAACTTTGGAACAAGTTTTAAATTTGAAGTAAGCAAAAAAGACATACTTTGTTCCTCACCAGAATTAGACAGCCTACCCTCTTTCGCAAGCTTTAATTTGAGGGCTTCTACTTCAAGTCTTGCTTTTTCCAACTCCAGCTTACTCCCTTCGGAACGTTGTCTTAATTTCTCATGCTCCATCTGCAAAAGTAGTAGCTCTTTTTGCTGTTCAAAAGACAAAGTCATTTGCAAATTAGATACACCTGCTATAGATTCATCCATATCAGACTTTAAAAAGCCTTTCCCAATCAGCTCAGTTTTCAAAATTAATTTAACGCTCTCTCTGCCAAATCTTTTATCCTTAATCACTATTTTATAATATTCAGCGATCTTTAACAATTGTTCTTTAGAACACCCTTCTAAAAATTCATGGGAAGGTGAACTAATAAACAAATCAATATCGGCCATGAAAACTCACCAGAAAACAATTTAACGCACACAGTGCAATCAAATAATGAGAGATCCCTCTATCTGCCTACTCAACATTCTATCTGACTCAACCCTAGTCTTCATGTGATTACTTGTGGGGGTACTTATGCACTGTAGCCCGCTGGGTGAAAACGCAACCGGCAAAACCAGAGACGCCTTCAACACCATGGATGTGCCCCTGAGATAAATACTACTACCCACGTTCACCACAACACTACACAAAAACAACAAACTCGACAGGTCTCAAAAGGAAACATGCCGCTATACCTAACAGGGAAACTCACGTTCAAAAATAATATTGCACATATGTACTTACCAACTGGTGATTTCACACGACGACTTAAACAACCTTGGGTATGAGCTAATATGCATGCGTCCCAACTACGAAACTAAACGAGGACGAGCCCCCAATTTTGTTACAAGCCCTGGCTCAAAGGGAAGCAACAAAAAGAGGGACACACGCAAACATAGGGCTCAATAAGAAAAGGCTTTATTAAGCTCAAAAATAAATCACTATAATAGAACAAAACCACAACAGAAAAGATAACAATATTTCTGAAAACGTCAGCATCATCAGTGTGTAAAGCAGGGTGCCTGACTGCTAATGTAATGTGCTGTTGCAGCAATGTAAAAGTGCTCAAACAATACGAATCAAACCAAACACAACCCAAAATCCCAAGTCCAAATCCGAGCACCCTTTGTCTCTGCTAATAATCTCTTTTAAAGGGCATCTGAACCACAGTGGCAGGTGCACTCAATGAACTGCCGATTGGAGTGAATCATTGGTGGAGCCGCCAATCACCAAGTGCCCAAAGATTCAGTAACGGAACCATCACACCATCCCATCTCTTTTTTTTTGTTAACATATATTTTAGTGTAGATCTGTTTTAGTGTAGTAGATGAATAGGCAAAATTTCCCACAGAAACCAAAAATGTGAAATGCCTTTCCAGAAGAATGGAAGCTGTTATAGCTGCTCTTACCAGCACTCACACACATCCTCAACACATCTCTTCTCACAGGCATGATCCCCACTGCATTTCACCCCACTGCTTAAAAAGCCTGCAATTTAGATAGCTACAGACCTGTCTCTCTCCTTCTATTCATAGCGAAAACACTTGAACGAGTTGTTTTCAAACAGGTGTCATTATTTCTTGATTAGCCATTCAACTGAGACTGCATTACTGTTAGTCACTGAAGCCTTGCGGATTGCAAAAGCTGATTACAAATCATCAGATCTTATTCTGCTGTAGCTATCTGCTTCTTTTGACACTGTGAATCATCAGATCCTCCTGTCTGCCCTCTCATCTCTGGGCATCACAGGGATTCCACTTCGCTGGTTTGAATCCTATCTCACTGCTGGGTCGTTCAGGGTGGTCTGGGGAGGGGAGGTATCCAAATAATATCAACTGGTCACTGGGGTTCCTCAGGGATCAGTTCTTGGACCCCTCCACTTCTCCATATACACTACATCACTGGGACCCATCATACAGGCACATGGCTTCTCATACCATTGCTATGCTGATGACACACAGCTCTATCTCTTTTTTCAAACAGATGATCCAACAATAGCTGCACAGATCTCAAGCTGCCTGGAGGACATCTCGGCATGATTAAAAGAACATACCTCCAGCTCAACCTGGCAAAGACCGAGCTGCTTGTTTTCCCTGCCACTCCAACTCTGCAGCATGATTTACATCCAGACATCCAGCTAGGTTCTACTACAATTACCCCATCAAGTTCGGTCAGAAATCTTGGTGTACAACACCACACTGCAAAGACAGCTCGATCTTGCAGGTTCGCATTGCACAACATCAGAAAGATCAGGCCCTTTCTAAGAGAGCATGCTGCACAACTTCTTGTCCAGGCCCTTGTCATTTCTAGGTTGGACTACTGCAATAGTCTTCTGGCTGGACTTCCATCATGCACAATCAAACCTCTACAAATGATTCAGAATGCAGCAGCATGACTGGACTTCCACGAACCCAAAAGAGCCCATGTTACACCTCTCTTTAACTCCTTGCACTGGCTACCAGTTGCAGCTCGCAACAAGTTCAAGACATTGATGCTTGCGTATAGAACAGCCATGTGTTACAGTTCGGCTGAGAGGTCCCGGGTTCAGATCCCGGACGAGCCTCCAATTTTGTTACAGTTTGGCTCACAACTGCAACAAAAGAAGGCTATCACAAAGAAATATGTTGCAAAAAATATATCTTATTATAAATCTCTAGGGAAAGACATAACGGAAGAAAATAAAAATAAACAATCAAAACGCCAACGTTCTCATCTATGGCCACCAAAATAGAAGAAAATAGCAGGATCTGATGGAGGAGAAGTTCTAACCAGGGACATCTGCCACCTGTGCCCATTCCTGCAAAAGCAAGAGAAAAACAACAGAACATCTCCACACACGCTAGTTAGCAAATCAGACATATAAATATCCGCAGCCCATCTATACCAGGTGTTCCCAATCACAAACGGACATTCACAGATGATGAACAGGAAACAAAACAGAAACAACAACAGAACATGGCAAGACCATGACACACGGGCTCAGCACCCTCCTACTTCACTGTGACAAATCTACATCCCCTTAAGCCTGATGAGTGCCTAAATGAGTGTCACTTAAGTCTAAATCCCTAAGGTATGCACCAGTGGCTGTCGTGACTTAGTTCCCTATGGCCAAATCCTGAGCTACATACCCTATCAGTGAAAGTGCTGGCGTGCACCCTTCCTTCCTTCTCTGCAGCGGAAGCCCATGGGTGGCCCACGGGCATATCTCAAGGGCTTGGTATTCCAGAGATCACCTTTAAGGGAGTATAGACCAGAACAGAGCTCTGAGAATGGAGGCCTCAACTTGACAACTCTTTAAAGCGAGAGAAGGCCTAGCTACAGTCAACACTCAGGACGCTTTCAAAGAGGCTCACAGTGAGCCTAACAACTCAGAACTGCTGCTCAAGTGCGATTACCCATTCGGAAGAGAACTGAATTTTATCCACAGAGCTCAAAGTGCCCATATTTGAAGGAAATCTTATGTACAGAAATATTCTTTCTCCTCAAAATAACCCTAAGGACTGGCATCCATGGTCCCCACAGCAGCATTGACGCAATCCACTAGATCAAGAGTGGCTTCCACTCCACTCATCCTTTAAGACTCATAGCTTTAGGATTCACTTTTTGGTTTTCACCACCCAAGTGTTTCAGCTCCATTCTCATGTCCCTTATTTCATACTCCGGTAATTCCTCATCAACCAACTTGCTGATCTATGCAGCATACACCTCCAAACTCCATCTCTGCAAGACAGACTTTTCAGGATAGGAGATGGACTAAAAATGAACTCCCAAAGCTTACTGCCAGATTCTGGAAGATACACTGAACAAAAATATAAACGCAACACTTTTGTTTTTGCCCCCATTTTTCGTGAGCTGAACTCAAAGATCTAAGACTTTTTCTATGTACACAAAAGGCCTATTT
>JAFVLL020037174.1:0-25144 GCA_021397915.2 Tor tambroides | reverse complement strand
TATATATATATCATATCATATCATATCATATCATATCATATCATTTGAACAACAAAAGAAAATCCAAGTTGAGCAAAAGTCTGAATTGAATGTAGACTTGGTATGCAGTTGTAGCTGTGGAAGAAAGAGACGAGTGCTAAAGACAAGACCAGGAAAGAGAGAGAGAGGTGTTGGGACAAGGCAGCGTCTACTCAATGTTTGAAAGTGCTCCATCCAGTCAACTGGTTTAATTGCACAGGGGGCGGTTTGTAACTATTACTGTGAAAGGAATCCTTTAGCAGCAATAACACTAAATCAGCCCTTATTAAAACAGCTATATATCTGCCTGCCTAAATTGTTGCTGGACTCGTGGGTTATCACAATAACTGTAAATTTTGCCAGATTTCTGGCCGTAAAAACTCATTAGGTATTTCCCAGCTAAGAGAGAAAGAGAGAGGGGAACTGCCTGTTGCCTGGGAGCTGGGGAGCAAAGCATTGTGGGGGCTGGCCACAGTTACCTTTGTCATGAATCACTGTGCGAATAGGCCATGGGCCAGAAAAGGCTGCTGATAGCGCTCACGCACACACACAGAAAGCAGGGCAGACACAATAAGACGCACTGCAGAACTCCATGGAAATGAAAATAATCCAGCAGCCGTCAACCCTGTTATGGCCCTTTTTCTGCCTCCCACAGTGTGTGCGCAGTGTGCCTCGCCCCAACACACTCCCTGCCTCTCCAGCGCTGAAAAGACACAGACAATGTAAGTCATATGGGTGTCTGGGGGGCCTGGTGCACAGGGTATGATTTGTCAAATGTCCAATCAACCCTTCCTCGTCCTGAAACCGTGAGTGCGGTCTCAGCGCAGCAAGCTTAAGCAAGCACGAGTAAATCTGCTCTTGTCGACATGTGTGATATTCGTGGTTTGTGTGTTTCATGAAAATATGTACATCTTTCCTGCTGCTATAAATTCTCAGAAAACATTTTTGGAGAGCTCAGCAGCTCAAAATCCTAAAAATGACATCCTCATGTTGAACGAGGGCCGAGTTCAACCAAAAATCAGTTGATAACAGATTGTCATATTGTATTTAAAGAGATAGTAATCTAAAAATGAAGATTCTGTCACCATTTACTTGTTCCAAACCTGAATTAGATTCTTTTCTGTTGAGCACAAAAGAAGATATTTAGAAGAATGTTCATAACCAAACAGTTGCCGGTATCTATTAACATGCATATTATGGAAAAAATGGCTACCATAAACTGTTGGTTAACTGTCCCTTCAACAGCAAGTTTAGCATTTTAAAGTTTGTCCCACAGGAAATGAGATCTCTTTAGTATCTGTTTCTCCTAGACAGTGAGTTTTTATTCTGAGAAAAAATACCTCAATAGTCTCACATGTGTCTCGTCTAGAGTTTCAGATTTCAGATTTTCAGATGTCTCAAACTGTGCATAGATTTGTCTGCAATCAGATGTCAGAGACCTAATTATGACCGCAAATGTTTTTCATCAAATTCTGTCAGGTTTAAATGTTATCCACGTCAATTTTCAAACTAGGCTCATACAGGGGCGGAGCCAGGGGGTGGCCAGGGGTTGGCCACCCCGCTCAGAACTGCAGTTTTTGTCCCCTTTTTCTCGACAAGAAATGCATTGATTAAGACGCAGAACCGGTGTATTTTTTTGCATCCACATCAAACAGGAGACTTTTCAGACGTGCACTTCAGCTTTGCCTCAGCGCCAGGCGCGAATCAAATGAACACGGAAAAGGTACACCAGCCAAATGAGCCTCTGTAGAACAATGAGATGCTGTTAGGCTACATGTCAGTAAAACAAACTTTCCTGTCCTGTCAGCCGTCACTGTGCTCTGATCGCGTCATCATAAATAAGCGCACAAGAAACTATGAGCATACGACGTAGTTCTGTCGTCAGTTAAGTCATGAAATAACCAAAAATGCGATTAAAGCTACAAACTGTGGATGCATGTATGCATTACATTTCAGAACGTCTCTCAAATGCATACAAAAATATAGGCTATCGTGCAATTCCAGATCACAATAAGGCGCAAGCTGATATGTATTTTAATTTGTAATTTAATGCACAAGTAAATGTGAGCACAGTGCACTTATACTAGAAAATATGCACTATTTTTCATTAATTTTAAAAGTACAAATGAAAATGAAACCATTTAAATGGATAAAACAACTCATTTTACATTCTGGCATTTATGTGCTGTTGTCTTCCGGCCTTTTTCACATTCTTATCACTAACTGCATGTCTCATCCATGAGTAGCCTATGTAATGTTAGAGAACAAGTTTTGCGAAGGTTTTCAGACAAGAACCAAACTGACAGAGCAATAAAGCTATAGTGAGCCCCTTTATTAAAATACCTGGAGGTGAGGAATAATACAAAAATCGTCATATTCACTCAGTATTACTTGATATAATAATTCACAAATGTCTCAATTACAATTAAGTAGACATTGATTGTATTCAGCTGTGTTTTAGACACTAAAATAGTCTACCTTATACCTCAACCGCATTTTTATATTGAAATAATGAAGATTTCTGTGCTACCCCAGGCTGATTGCTGGCCCCTCCCTGGCCACCCCTATGAAAACATCCTGGCTCCACCACTGGGCTCATACACAATAATCAGATTAGATGCAATATTGAATGTAAGGCAGATGGAAATGAGGAATATGCTTTTTAAAATGGTATACATTGTATAAAGATCCTAGATGTATCTTTCAGAACTCAGAATTTGCAAAATTGGTTTATGGAGTTTTTGTCTACTACTTTTTTTTTTGTAAAGACGTTTGTTAAACAACAGCACAAACCTTTTTCATTTTCACACAAATTATGATTACAGGGCAGATTATTGCTTACTAAACACTCATTTTCACACAGTTCCTTCCACAATACTATGTTATGACCTCAAAACTATTTTACCATAGTGCATGATTGGTAAAACTGTACATTTGTGACCCTGGACCACAAAACCAGTCTTAAGTCGCTGGGGTATATTTGTAGCAATAACCAAAAATACATTGTTAATAGGTCAAAATTATCCATTTTTCTTTTATGCCTCTTGTACACAACCATGTCCAAGTGATCTGAGTGCGCGCACGCATCCGGTTTGTGACGTGTATGCACGCGATCTGGCGCGAGAGATCACTTCCGGCGCTTTCCTAAGCCAGAGACTAAGCCAGAGCGCGCACACACGTCACACACTGGATGCGTGCGCTCTGGCTTAGTCTGCGCAAGCACCGGAAAGCGCTGGAAGCGATCTCTCGCGCCAGATCGCGTGCATACACGTCACACACCGGATGGGTGTGCGCACTCAGATCACTTGGACATGGTTGTGTACAAGAGGTAAAAAACGATATAAATACTGTTCGTTTTCTCACACAAACCGCTCGTTTCGTGTCTTAGGCCATCAGTGTATAGTTACGATGGGGAATTGTTTAATTTGGATTTCTCTGTGCATGTTCTTTTTCCCTCTTATAGCTACAGTGACCTACACCTGCCATTATATGACTGACAGACTAGAACGGTTTGACCTAAAAATATCAAAATTGGATCTACTGAAGAAAAAAAGACACCTACATCTTGGATGCCCTTGGGGTAAGCTGATAGATATCAAACTTTAGTTTCAAAGTGAACTATCCCTTTAAGACTGGTTTTGTGGTCCAGGGTCACATTTTGATATTTGCATAACATGCAGCTTAATATGTATTCTGACACATAAACTTGCATTGTAAAGCGCTCTACGAGTCTATTAAACACGAGTCATGTAAAAAAGAGCTTAAAGACTTGTAAAAGCAAGCTAAAATGGCATGGTTGATTTAGAAAATGTGTTTTTGTAACATTTGCCTCTGTAATTATCTGTATATCAGTTAAAGGGGTCATGAACTTCCTGTTTTTTATTTTGTACTGTTCTCTGAGGTCCACTTATAATGTTATCAAGATTTTTACATCAAAAAAATCAATACGTAATATGCTATTTTCTGTCCTGTTTTTAACCCCCCTCCGTTTGAATAGACGTGGTGGATTGTAGACTTGGAAGTAAACACCCACTGCTATGATTGGCTAACACTTGTGTGTTTGACAGTCTACATCCTACATAGATGGAAGCTGCTGTAATTTAGGTCAAAAATGCATAAATAACTCAATACATATCATACAATCTGTAAGAAGGGACAAAGCAATAGTGACTTCGTAATAAAAAGTTATTCACACTTGTGTTGCTTATTTTCAATCTTTTTGAAAATCCTGTGTTGAATCGTGTCTTGTTTATAAATGGATCCACGGTAAAATGAAGTGAACAAAGGACCAAGTTCTTACTGACGCGGTCTGGATCTTCATTAAATATAAAGTTCATCCACTCTTATCTAACGTTGGAATAAGAAGCTGTCTCGTAAACACTACATGTGCGAATCAGTGGGCGGGGCTAAACAGGTAGTGATGTAGAAGCAGGCGTTGATGATCTTCTGTGGAGGCGGTGTTTATCCACTCTATTACACCATAAACTAAAATATTCCACAAGCTGTTGTTTTGGCAGACTGCCTTCAGTACAAGCTGTTTTTAGACTGACAACAAAGGATTGAGTTCTGAAACTTACAGGATGTTTTTATAGTACAGTGACCTATTATATGTCAAAAGATCAAGGGAATTTTGGTTTCTCAGTTCATGACCCCTTTAAGGGTTTAGTGCAGGTGGCATGTTATTAGTTAAATGCAATAAAGTGTTTATTTTTCTGCCACTTAAATGACATTTCATTTTTTAACTGCAATGACATGTACAATAGCCGACGTAATAAAACATTGCAATATTCACATTCATCTGTTTCGGATAAAACTAAACAAGCATCAGTCCCCGAACATTTCATATTCAGACTGCCATGATATGCACAGTACAACAACATCATAAAACGTTGCCAGCTTCACGTTTCAGATTAAATGATTTCACTTTAAATGTGATGCAAAATGTGCAAGAAGCAACGTTAATATCATATAGTAAAAATGTTGCAACAGGCATGTTTTTCCAATGGGTTATCTATTTTCAGACACCAACATTTAACTCACATGTCTTTTTACGTCTCCCAAGGCTTTGAAGAAGAAACAAACATTTCATATACAAACTGCTGTGATATATACAATACAACAGCTAACGCAATGAAACGTTGCCACATTCATCAGTTTTGGATAAAACCTTTAGCGCCACTCACGGACATTCACTTCGAAAGTGTCGCAAAGCAATGCAATATCATTTTGCAGAAACCTTACCAAAGGCATGTTTTTCCAGTGAACGCGAGTTATCTATTTTCATACTGAACAGTACATCAACATGTAACTCACTTATGTCTCTTTATTTTTCCCCAAGATGTTTTTTAAAGAAACAACGTCAATATTTAAATTAAACATGACTGAGCAATAAAATGGCAACCTTTATGCAATAAAACTTTCCTCTGGGATCTCATCAAATGTGTGGCACAACTTAAATGCTGAACTTAACGACCTCTTTCTAAAAGTGATTTCAGCTTCATCATAAGACCTTTCATCAGTCCATAAATTTGTCTTGGAAATGCCTTCCATGAAAAACCACAGAGTATGTGATGCATCTCATCCAATAGCAAAAGATCACAGGCTAGTAAGATCTACTCAGCCTCATTGGCCGTTTCAACTGACCAATCGGTTTAGAGTGACTGGACACCTCCACGGTCCAATCGTGGAGTTCAGTTCACCTGAGCAGTGTGTCTTTCTCCCTGTGGCAACTCCAGAGGGAAACCACATCCTATCCATTAGGTTTAATGATGTTCTGACTCCTGCTCCGGGCGGCCGCTCGAGCCAAACCACAGGCATATTAATCCCCTGCTTCCCCCTGAATTTATTTACTCCTGGGCTCATTGTTGTAAACAAAGCTTTATGTGCCATCGCTGATCTTTTAATGAGCATGCCTTTTAAAGTGCTCTCTTTTCCTTTTCCACTTCTTTAACAGCTCAGTCATGTTTAATTTAAATATCAACTTTGACTTAGATGTTTCTCCTAAAATACCTTGGGAGAAACAAAAATAGACAAATTAAACAATTGTTAACTTATAATTAGAGTACAGAACCTTAAAATGAATTTGGATGGCAGCCCAGCTCAGTATTTTCTTCTCTGCTTAGTTAGTTTCCAATTTCAGACACCGAAATAGTTTTTTTTTTTTTTTTGTAGTTGTTTAAGATTGTAGTGCTGCTTTGCTATTGCTAACTAGATTTTAGGAGTAAGGTTATGCTGTAATGAACTTTACGGTCATTCTATACATATAGGCTTTGCACTGTTTTTATTCATAATATTAAAGGAAACAGCAACTGAATTGATATATGATTATATTCCTTTGACAATCAGGGTTTTTCATCTCCTGTTGCCCTCCACTGGTGAAACACAGTGCTGCATGGTCTTTTGAATCAGGTAACAGTGAGTAATGAGCAGAGAAGGCATTATAGACACCATAGAAACACTTTTGATGAAAGTGTGTGGAATTTGCATCAAGCCTGATAATAGGTGAATAGTTCACTTTATTATTGTTGGTTGCATAAAAGCCAATATTGCAAAAGATTGTATTGATAAATGGGTTTATTAGCATCCAAGGGCCAGCAAAAATGTGCTCAGCAGCGAACCTGCTATGCACTGCTATACTTCTTACAACACGGAAGTTGTAAAGGCCATTTAAAACCCATTTGATTCCTATAATGTGTCATATTTCCAACTGAAACAAAATATTCAGTGGAAACAATATGCAGGACTTAATTATTAATCCAGAATTGAGTGGAGAAGAACAAGTGTCTTAATATGAAAGGTGTTGGTTGTAGTAAAAATCATGTAGTCCATATAGAGACACTTTTCTCTGAGAAAAGGAAAGTAGTTTTAGAGGCAGAACAAATTATTACATTTCGATCACGAGAAAAACAAATGACTTATTCAGTATTTTTGTTATAGTTTGAAAATGATCAGAATTAAGTGAGTTTATACTTAAAACGACAAAATATCTGTCAGTGAGATAAGACAAATAATATTGCTTTCTCTTTGAATTAAGTTCTTACCCCATTGGCTGATATTTGTTCCTATTTCAACCAAATTTGATAAATTTGTCAGAAACGAGCCCAAACACGTATCTCAAGCTTTGCTTCTAAAATTAAAAATCAGACAAAATACTGAGAAAGAACTTATGAGACCTTTGTCTTTAGAAAAATGTGCGCAGATGAATAAAAAAAAAAAAGCTTTAAAGATTGTTGCATTTATTAATTCTCTGCATCACTTCATAAAGAAAAAAAAGTTGCAGGTTTGCAGTCTGATTATGATAAGAATGTTTTAGTTTTGTTGCATGTTGCTTGCTTGCAGACTCTCTCTCTCTTCTCATCCAGTGTTTGGCAGCTCACCCTAAACCTCCATTAGGAAAAAGTCCCAAATGCCAAATAAACAATCAGCACGGTTAATTTAAAAGTGACACCTTTTATTGTTTATAAAATGACTTATTGTTCATATAGCCATAAAACTGCTGCACACACTTTTGAGTGCATGTGTATATGTTTGTGTGACTTTGTGGTCCGTATTTTCCAGCACTCTCTAGGTATGCACCCGCTAAACCCCATCCTCCGTGCCTTGCTAAATGCGGCATTAGCTGTAATTGCATGCAGAAATCCTTATCTTGTACTTCAGATGGGAGGCCTTGGCCGCTAGCCTCTCGCCACAAATACCAATTACAGTGTTCTCTATGTCAGGCCGTAGAGATCCTTTCTGTGAGCGAACGGCACACACTTTTCCCCAGGAGAGGCCTGCCAGGAAGCTGTGTAAAAGGCTGCAGTTGATAATGTCTGTTTTGCTTTCAGTTGCTTGTGGTTCACAGCACAGATTGAGTCACCTCATCGGGCCACAAAAAAACCCCTGCTCTTTTTTTTAACCACTTACTGTACAAACACCCTTGCTTTTATACGGTTAAACTATATTTGGAGCATCACAGGATTTGATACATACATATAGTGACAATGTTCCAAATACCTAGAGGTTATTAGCATAATTTTATCATTAACTACATTGAAAAACACACACACACACAAAAAAAATGGTCTACTGTAAGATTTACTTTGACACAATTTTTTCACTCAGAAATTACTGGTAAATTTAAGAAATAATTACAAAGAAATGACAAGTAATACATTGAAATAAATATAACATGTTTAAGTAGAAACACTGAAATAGTATTTTCTTGTAAAACTTACTGTAAAAATTTACAACTTTGAGAAATCATTTTTACAGCATATAATATAATCATGTTAGGTATGTAGCATAATTAGATTTCTTTACCAATGATGGAGAAGTGGACACAATAAAAATGTTAATTATTAATATACTGTACACTACTGTTCAAAAGTTTGGGTTCAGTATGTTTTTATTTTTTATTTATTTAATTATTTTAAGAAATTAATACTTTTATTCAGCAAGGATTCATTAAAATGATTAAAAATCACAATAAAGATTTTTGAACTTTCCATTCATCAAAGAATCCTTAAATAATGAATTCAGGGTTTCGACAAAAATATGAAGCGGTATAACCATTAATCTCTGATAATAATAAGATTTTAAGAAGTTTCTTAAGCAGCAAATCAGCATATTAGAATGATTTCTGAAGGATCATGTGACACCGAAGACTGGAGTAATGATGCTGAAAATTCAGCTTTACCATTACAGGAAAAAAAAAACATTTTAAAACATACTGCATTAAAAACAATTACTGTAATAAAAACAATTATTTTAAATTGTAATACTATTTTACAATATTAGTTTTGACTGTATTTTTGATCAAATAAATGCAACCTTGATTAGCATAAGAGACTTCTTTTAAAAACATTTTAAACATCTTATCAACATCTGTTTTGAACAGGAATTTTTGTCCACCCTCTTTGATGGATTTTATATTGCAGTGCCTTCTTGCCTCCTCTGCAAATGATACATGTGAGTCTGACTTAAATTGTGCAGATCATGTCAGCATTATTGTTGCTCATATCGCCTCAGTTCTCATCAAAAATAGATGACTTTTTGCTGCAGATTGCTGTCAGTATGAACCCTTTACACTGTTTACACTGCAGTGTGACATAATGAGAGCGATCAAGATTTGCTGCATCCCATCGCTCACTCTCAGTGTAAACACAGCGTTACAGTTACAGATAATTAAATTGGTCCTATCAGATAACGTCAGCAGTTCTTTTAACTGAGATGTTCTTAAGACATCAGTTTTAAATCTAGATGTTAAACAAACAGACCCTTAACGCTGCTTATCTGAGCAAGTGAGTGTGGGAGAGGGGCTTTATTAGACAGAAGAATGCAGTAACATAGGTTAAAAACTCTCTCTCACTGTGTCTAGATCTCTTATCTGCCCACCCAGGCTCTCCCGAGACTGTGAAAGCATGTGGCACGTCTGCCAACAGCGCTGTAAGGCTCCATGTGTGTCCACTTTCAAGCCTGTGTGATGTAAAGAGACCGATGTCCAAGACAAACACTTCCCGTCTGAAACAAGTGAGGTTGTAGTTTAGTGGGTCCCACTTTATATTAGGTGGCCTTAACTACTATGTACTTACATCAAAAAATAAGTACAATGTACTTATTTTGTTCATATTGTATTGTTTTGCTGCTATTGAGGTTGGATACGGGTAAGGTTAGGGACAGGTTTAAGGTGGGATAAGGTGTAAGGGATGGGTCAACAGTCTAATTATAAGTAATTACAGAATTAAATTACATATGTAATTGCATGCAGCTATTTCTTAAAATACAAGTAAAATGTAAAAACCTGTATGTACACAATAGGTGCATTGCATCAACTGATTAATTTAAATGTAATAGTTAAGGCCACTTAATGTAAAGTGGGACCGTTTAGTGTAGCATGAGTTTTACTTGTTTACAAAAAAAGCAAGATATCAGTAATTAAAAGGCTCATTTATTAACTGACTAACAGATTTTTGGACAAAACACTAAAGATACAGTCTTAAATTCTTACGCAGTGTTGCTTCTCAAGTAACTAATCTTGTTTCATGGATTTCTAGATATTTTAACTGGACAATTAGGCAAAAATACTCATTAAGAATGGGATTTTTTGTTAAAGAAAAGTAAACTTTTGAACTAAAGTTCAAAAATTATATTTCAAATAAACGCTGTTCTTTTTAACTTTCTATTCCTCAAAAATCCTGACAAAGGTTGTATCACAGTTTCCATAAAAAAATGATACAGCTGTTTTCAACACTGATAATAATAAGTGTTTCTTGAGCAACGAATCACTCAGCATATTAGAATTATTTCTGAAGGATCGTGTGATGCTGACGACTGAAATAATGATGCTGGAAATTCAGCTTTGCATCATAGCAATAAATTGCATTTTAAAATTCAAATAGAAAATTGTTCTTTTAAACTGTACTACAACCCGAATTGCGGAAATGTTGGGACGTTTTTTAAAATTTGAATAAAATGAAAACTAAAAGACTTTCAAATAACATGAGCCAATATTTATTCACAACAGAACACAGATAACATAACAAATGTTTAAACTGAGAAATCTTACACTTTTTATTCACTAAATGAGCTCATTTAAAATTTGATGCCTGCTAGAGGTCTCAAAAAAGTTTCAGCCAAAACAAAGGGCTGAAAAACGCAAGAAATTTTTAAAAGATTCAGCTGGGAGAACATCTAGCAACTAATTAAGTTAACTGACATCAGGTCTGTAACATAAAACGGATGTCTTAGAGAGGCAGAGTCTCTCAGAGGCTCTCCAATCTGTGAAAAAATGCGTAAAAAGATTGTGGTATACTTTAAAAACAATGTTCCTCAACGTCAAATTGCAAAGGCTTTGCAAATCTCATCATCTACAGTGCATAACATCATCAAAAGTTTCAGAGAAACTGGAGAAATCTGAAATGTGCGTAAGGGACAAGGCTGAAGACCTTTGTCGGATGCTCGTGGTCTTCGGGCCCTCAGACAACACTGCATGTCATCGGCATGATTCTGTCATTGACATTACTAAATGGGCCCAGGAATACTTCCAGAAACCACTGTCGGTCAACACAATCCGCCGTGCCATCTGCAGATGCCAACTAAAGCTCTATCGTGCAAAAAGGAAGCCATATGTGAACATGGTCCAGAAGCGCCGTCATGTCATGTGGGCCAAGGCTCATTTAAAATGGACTGTTTCAAAGTGGAAAAGTGTTCTATAGTCAGACGAGTCCAAATTTGACATTCTTATTGGAAATCACGGACAGCATCTCTGATGGTATGGGGGTGCATAAGTGCATACGGTATGGGCAGCTTGCATGTTTTGGAAGGCACTATGAATGCTGAAAGGTATATAAAGATTTTAGAGCAACATATGCTCCCCTCCAGACGACGTGTATTTCAGCAGGACAATGCAAAACCATATACTGCATTACAACAGCATATTCACTTTGTAGGCAGATCGGCTGTTAGCATGAAACTGGTTCCCTTGACAAAAAGCCAGTAGGATTTTTCCATAGGCTTTTGGATTAAAAAAATAAGCAAAAAATAAGCTCTGTGTTCAGTCATAGTTCATGAAACTTACACGTTTTGTCCATCAAGATAATCTTCACAAAATAATATAACTTTGACAAATTTTGAAGCCTAAATAAAAGCTCCAGAACTGAAAAGCTAAACTTAGGCTATAAACGAATTACTGCACCACGGTCGCTCCCCTTCAACGTCACCACCACCACGCTCCCAACTGTTTCAAATTTATTTTTAAAATTCAGTGAAAAGGATTTACACTGTATATGAATTTTTAATCCACGCTACATGAACCGTTTCATATAGACTGGAATAAATACAAAACTAGAGCCAAACTAAAACTGAAATGAGACATTAGTAATAAATAGTATAGTGAATAATTGAAATAATCTTAACTAAAGGACATTTAAAGCACGTATTTCTGTACATTTCGAAATAAGGTGCATTAAAAGTCAATAAATCCTTGATTAATATGAATTAAAAACGTACCGCCGCGTATTTAATCTTTTAAATAACAGCAGAGTGAGCAAGTTTTTGTATATGGTAAGATTAAGCTTATTTTAGTGAACAAAGTACCACATTTCAGCTCTCATTTTGTTAGGGTGGTTACACAAACTGTTATTTTATCCTTGCTTCTAGGAAATCCTCAGTCTATACGCTTTCTAACAGCTTCATGTGGCCGTAACCATTTAATATTAAAGTGGCTTTAAGCACAATGCATCATTAAAGTTTCACTTTAACCACGTAAAGCCGGCAAATGTGGTGTTAACATGTAATAATCGTAATGAGTTTACCTTACGGTCCGAACCCAGAGTCTCCGCAACAGTGAGCACTAAAACGAGCATCTTCCATCCAAAAACTTGTCGCATTTCGGGGCAAAGCAAAAAAAAACATTGTCAAACAACAATATAAAATGCAGGAAACTATTCATTGGTTATACTACAATTAATTGTATTACAAATTATACTACAATTGGAAAATACTGTAAATTGATAAACTGTTTGGCATGATGACGTTTAATGTCTCCGACAGCGCCTGTAGTCCCATTTAGCATCTTGTTAGCAACTGTCTTTTTTAAGAAACATAACAGTTTTAAAAAATCACGAGTGTGGTGTAACTGGTGTGTTTTATGTCGTAGAATAACACGTGAAAGTATCTTTAGCTTGTGTGAACCACGGACCTTATTTAAGGGATTTAACCAAAATCCCATTCAAAAAACCCATTGACTCTGGGACGATGGAACCAGAAGTACTAAAATGCTAACTCGCTTCCGGGTTTTCGCCTACAAAGTGACATCACAGTTCCACCCTCCCATGGTCAACTAAAGTTAATTACCATAATCACAAATACCATGGTGAAGCTAAATGGCTAGTATAGCAAAACCATGTTAATGTGTGGTTACTTTACTTTTACTTTAGTTATTTATTTTGTAGTAAACCCGTGTTTAATTTTCATAAAGGTACATATGTAATTAAAACCTTATGTAATTGAGTGCAGAAATGAACGCAAATAATTTTACCTGACGCTGATATTACAATAGCCAGTCTTAACAGTTTACGTGATCTGGCTCTTGATTTTATTATTTTTATTTTTATTTTTATTTTTTTCTCTCTTTGCCGGGAGGCTATCAAATGTGCGTGCGGTAAGAGCGTCTACGGTAATTCGCGTTGGCCAAAACACACAAGGAAACACATTGTGAAAAAAAAAAAAATCACCGGCAATCACAGACATCGCATTCGGACGGGATTAGTTTTCTCAGAGGATCACAGAGTTTGCTGAAAAACAGTAGGTAATTTGCTCTGGAATTATTACAGAGGTTGTCTGAGAAAAACACAGACATGGCAGATTTGGACGGGATAAAAATCACCAAGTACATCTGTGAAACACAAATTTCTCTAACGACCCCCTGTAAAACTAGTTCCGTCCAAATAGGGCTAAAGAAGACCACAAACTCTTCAGCAGCTGGAAACCTATATCAGGCAAGAATGGGACCAAATTTCCCAGACGTCTTCAAACGTTTTGTTTTGAAAAGAAGAGGAGATGCTACACCATGGTAAACATGCCCCGTTCCAACTATTTTGAGACCTGTAGCAGGCATCAAATTTGAAATGAGCTCATTTTGTGCATAAAATTGTAAAATTTCTCAGTTTAAACATTTGTTATGTTATCTATGTTCTACTGTGAATAAAATATTGGCTCATGTGATTTGAAAGTCTTTTAGTTTTCATTTTATTCAAATTTAAAAAACGTCCCAACATTTCCGCAGTTCAGGTTGTACTTTAAACTGTACTACTATTTCATAATATTGCTATTGCATTGTATAGATTTTAAAATTTTCATTAAGTTCATTAAAATTCATCAATTAAACATATGTAGACCAGGTAAAATCACTAAATCATTCTTTACTTCAGTGTATCACCTTGTCCTGCCGTTTCTGCTGAGGGTTCATTAGGTTTGTTGATGCTTTGCCGTGTTTTTCTGTACATGATGAACACATTGAGAAGTTCATGCTAATATCCAGCCTCAAACACGACAGCCCTTTCACGACAGTATTGCCTATTCAACGATCATCAAAGTCGGTTCCACACCCCTGCCACAACTCTGAAGCAGAATATTAAATCATTATTTTACAACCCATCATTTTTTGACCATGAGACTGTCGATTCCTGCTTTTCACAGCCGCAGAAGAGACGGGATGAGGCAGACGGAGGCGAAGGGTCACACGAGCTGATGTCATACGGTATCTGGCTTTCCACAGATCTCTAGCTTTGCGTTAGAAGATGTTTTGTAGAATTTATTAATTTGAATCGATGATTTGAATGATTTGTTCATGAAAGAATGCGAACAAACAAGATTTGCGCACGGTTTCGTGTATGCGGTTGGTTTGGAGACCTCACGATGTGATGCCCAACACCTCAAACATCCATAATCCTTCTGTCGTGTGTGGACATGGGTACAAAAGAGGAATCGTTTTTATATGTTCCTTCTCTGTCCAACATTTTTCTCCATCTCCAAAGCTAGACCGAAACCAGGCAATGTTCTGCAATGTAGGAAAAAGATTGTTTGTAACTTAAGTGTCATTAATGTGAATGTTTTACTCAGCAGCCCCCAGCTGGGAGCATGTATCATCATCATCATCATCATCTTCAAATTTCCTATAGAAGTGGCAGCACTTCGGTGTCCATAACTCTAAGTAGAAACTTGATACAAGAGAATCGGAATTGGTCTGTAGCTGAAGTGCTACCTTTCAGAGGATCACACAGAGGTGGTATTCTTTAGGCCGGCTCTGTCTGTCCTTGTTCTAATCGGTTTAAAAATAAATTTTGTGGTGTTTGTGCCTTTGTCACTGTGACAAATCCACATCCTGTCATCTGAAGGGGCTGCTTATACAGCGAACACTCAACAAGATGTTATACACTGTCTCAAACATTTCCCAGTTGTCGTACAGTCCCAGAACTGGTTTGCTCTTACATTTGACCTGTTTTCTCTCCCATTTTGGTAAAATTTGATGTTGGAAACTGGAAAATAAAGACTATGAACTCAAAATATCCTAATTAATGCACCTGGCCTTATACTGAACAAAATTATAAAAACTTTTGTTTTTGCCCCCATTTTTCATGAGCTGAACTCAAAGATCTAAGACTTTTTCTATGTACACAAAAGGCCTATTTCTCTCAAATATTGTTCACAAATCTGTCTAAATCTGTGTTAGTGAGCACTTCTCCTTTGCCGAGATATGCCACACCTGTGAGGTGGATAGATTATCAAAATGCTGATTAGACAGCATGATTATTACACAGGTGTGCCTTAGGCTGGCCGCATTAAAAGGCCACTTTAAAATGTGCAGTTTTACTGTATTGGGGGGGTCCGAAAACCAGTCAGTATCTGGTGTGATCACCATTTTCCTCACGCAGTGCAACACATCTTCTTCGCATAGAGTTGATCAGGTTGTCCACTCCTCTTCAATGGCTGTGTGAAGTTACTGGATATTGGCAGGAACTGGAACACGCTGTCGTATACGCCGATCCAGAGCATCCCAAACATGCTAAATGGGTGACATGTCCGGTGAGTATGCTGGCCATGCAAGAACTGGGATGTTTTCAGCTTCCAGGAATTGTGTACAGATCCTTGCAACATGGGGCCGTGCATTATCATGCTGCAACATGAGGTGATGGTCGTGGATGAATGGCACAACAATGGACCTCAGGATCTTGTCACGGTATCTCTGTGCATTCAAAATGCCATCAATAAAATGCACCTTTGTTTGTTGTCCATAACATACGCCTGCCCATACCATAACCCCACCGCCACCATGGGACACTCAATCCGCAACGTTGACATCAGCAAACTGCTCTCCCACACTACGCCATACACGCTGTCTGCCGTCTGCCCTGTACAGTGAAAACTGGGATTCATCCGTGAAGAGAACACCTCTCCAAAGTGCCAGATGCCATCGAATGTGAGCATTTACCCACTCAAGTCGATTACGACGACGAACTGCAGTCAGGTCGAGACCCCGATGAGGATGACGAGCATGCAGATGAGCTTCCTGAGAACAGTTTCCTGACTGGTTTGATGCAGAAATTCTTTGGTTATGCAAACCGATTGTTACTGGCAGCTTTGTCTGGGTGGCTGGTCTCAAACGATCTTGGAATTGAAGATACTGGATGTGGAGGTCCTGGGCTGGTGTGGTTACACGTGGTCTGCGGTTGTGGACGGTTGGATGTACTGCCAAATTCTCACCAAGCGCCTTTAGACGGCTATGGTAGAGAAATGAACATTCAATTCACGGGCAACAGCTCTGGTGGACATTTCTCACAGTCAGCACCGCAGCCTTTTAGCTCCTCAAAACCTTTGACATCTGCTTGGCATTCTTTGTGTGATAAAACTGCACATTTTAGAGTGGCCTTTTATTGTGGCCAGCCTAAGGCACACCTGTGCAATAATCATGCTGTCTAATCAGCATCTTGATATGCCACACCTGTGAGGTGGATGGATTATCTTGGCAAAGGATAAGTGCTCACTAACACAGATTTAGACAGATTTGTGAACAATATTTGAGAGAAATAGGCCTTTTGTGTAAAAGTCTTAGATCTTTGAGTTCAGCTCATGAAAAATGGGGGCAAAAACAAAAGTGTTGCGTTTATAATTTTGTTCAGTGTATAAAATGACTTGTTCTTATAGTACACTACTGTTCAAAAGTTTGGGGTCGGTAAATTTTTTAAAAACGTTTTCAAATAAGCCTCTTATGTTCAGCATAGCTGCATTTATTTGATAGAAAATAAAGCAAAAACAGTAAAATTGTGAAATATTATTGCCATTTAAAATAACTATTTTCTATTTGAATATATTGTAAAATGTAATTTATGAGTCACATTATCCTTCAGAAATCATTCTAATATGATGATTTGCTACTCCAGAAACATTTATTATTATTATCAATGTTGAATGCTGTTCTGCTGCTTAATATTTTTGTTGAAATCATGATACTTTTTTCAGGATTCGTTGATCAATAGAAAGTTCAAAAGAACAGCAAAAGAACATCTTTCATAATATTTTGATTGTTTTTCTGCCATTTTTATCAGTTTAATGCACTTGCTGAATATTATTTTATCAGTTTAATGCACTTGCATAAATAAATAAATTTATATAAAAAATTTTAACAGAAGTGATTTGTTTAAACATATAATCTGTGTTTTTTTTTTTTTCTTCTCCCATCTAAATCTAATAGCTGGAATTTACCAAACATGTCACATAGGCTACTGGTTAATATTAACCAGTATAGATATTTAGGCACGGTTTTATGCTTTTGTAGTTGGTAATACAACATTTAGGTCAGTTAGTTGAATTTGAAAATTGGATCAGTCTGATTGATGAACCTGATTATCTGCCTCACAAATCAAACCGAATGCTATGCGAATCAGTCGTGATTCATGAATGGGACAGATTCATTTCTCAAGTTCAACTCACTGACTTCAAGATCAGATTTTCCATTAAATTACAACTTAATTTCAGTCAGTTCCTCATACAAACCTATTGCATGACTTCAGAATATAAGGTGGTTTTCCAGTGAATCCTTACATTGAAATCTGAAAGAGAAACAAGCCCTCACATCTTCTAGTTGGACATGGTCAATATCCATGTATGGATGATAGGTAAAATGATTGCAAAACCAACCCAAGTGGTCTTTGAAACCTGACAACTTCCAATGGAGCGAGACCGAGGCTGCAGGAGCGAACGGCTGCTGTTTGAGGCGATATGCCTGCATGCTCTTCCCTGCATCCTGCATTGCGTGACAACTGCTCTTTTATTAGTGGGTGAAAGTTTAACGGCTACACATCCACTGCTTCATTCACCTTGTTTGGCATTTGTGATTCTCATGCTTTTACCACCACACCTGTTATTTGCAAAGCTGGAACAACAAAAGTCAGTTCTGCTTTCATTCATGGCAGATGCAGAAGGAGCAGCTAATTTTGTGGCATTTTAAGTTCAAGCAATTACTGTGCTATTGTCAGTTTTAGCTCCGTTAATTTTCCCCATTCTCCACTTCCTCCTTCTGAACACTGCGCCTCCTCTTTGGTAATCATTTGCACCTTTTAAGAATCACATGTCCTGCACGATTTACTTAAATTTTATTATCCAGGTTACTTTATGGCCGTTTCCCCTGCTCTCTTTGATGTTCCACTTGCTTGCTTTATTGTAATGGAGTTTGGTTTATTTTGTGAGGTGAAAATTGCCCCCAACAGGACTGGCTTGTTTACGCCCTGAGGATTTTCACAGGATTGAATTTCAATGAGAGTTTATCTTCACTTCATTTAAAAGAAAAGAGATCTTTTACAGGATCAGCAGCCCTCAGGTCAAACCCATAATCCACAAAAATTTACAAATGCACATCAAACCAACATCACAGGCCATTAATAAATTCTGTACGGGACTCCTTTTACTTTTGGCAAATGTTCTTAAATCATTATTTAGAAGAACATTTGATGGCACAAAATCACACTGCGTGACAAACAGCACGCACAAAAGTGTGTGGCAGGAGAAGATGGCAATAGGATCAAGTGCAGGTTTATGGGTAAATCTCACGAAAACATGTCCAAGTTATGTTTCTAATGAAGCCGGTTTAGGACGATTATGCCATTATTTTCATGACAATTCTCTTCTCATTCAACACTCATTGTAATTCCCATTTCCCCCAGTGGTGATTCTCATTAAATTCTTATTATATATTTATAAAGGTACAAGATGGAGTTCAAGGTATGGCAAGAACCTGGATTTGAACAAGGCTTTTTATGTACTATGATAATAATACATACTGTAATAGTAGTGTTTGTTCATTTCTAACTAAAAAATAAACAAGAAATCTTTTAAAATGTACCTTTGTCACAAAAACAACATCACAAATGTACAATTTTTAAACCCTCTTTTTTTGTAGGGTGATTTATGACGTGTTGATTACTGGTTTTGACCTGAAAATAAGCTGAAAGCAGTCCAATTATAGGTAGATTTTACAAGCTCTACATATATTGTTTCATTTTTAATTTTCTCATTTTAATGAACTTTTAGGGAATGACAAGTAGCAAGCAGTTCTTTTTGGATGGTCTGGTGTGGCCAGTTGTTTAAGATCATGGCTGGTAACTTGTCACCATAATATCTTTGAGCAAGACCTAACCTTAGATTGAAACCCCTGGGTGTTTGTCTACATGTATTGAAAGTTGCATTAAATAAAATCATCTGGTAAAGTAGTGGTTTTCAACTGGTTTTGCTTCAGAACCCAGATTTTACATTGCACATCAAATGGCAATTCAATGTACCAAAATTAAAACTGACACTTATGAAAAGGATAGTTCACCCAAAAATGAAAATTCTGTCATTAATTTCTCATGTAATTCCAAAACCGTAAGACCTTTGTTCATCACAAATTAATACTTTTGATGAAATCCGAGAGCTTTCTGACCCTGCATAGACAGCAACGCAACTGAGACGTTCAAGGCCCAGAAAGGTAATAAGGACATGTTAAAATGTGATGCGATCTGGGAAAACCCGTCGGATGTCGCGCTGGGACGTTTACAGAGAATTAAAAAAAAATAGGTAGAATGTCAATTTTTGGTCAAAATTGGGATTATTAAATTATTATTCTGTAACATCTTGTCTATCATCTCTGAAAATATCTTGGTAAAATTCGTTTGTTTAGTGCAGAAAACCAGCAAAAAATATCAAGCGAAATATCTTTCTCTAATAATAAGAGAAATATATTTCTCTAGTTTGCTAACATGCACTGCGGAAATGCTTTCCCTTAACACTACAAAGACAGTTCACCTATCAAAATAAATGAGGTAACGTATATAATAAAGGTGGATCAATGCACATTTTCTGCTAGTCCTGTGTGAACTACGGCCTGCAAATTTCAAGGTAACTTTAGTTAATCTGCTTGTGTAATGAAGCAGTATAGCGCTATTGACAGAGCTCTCGTTCTTAAAGGGACCAGCACCATTTTCATATTAATGCTATACATTACTTTCATAGTTCAAACGGTGACAGCATGAAATAAAACTACAAGTTTAGAACACAAAACTACTAGTTCTGAACTATGTCTGGTTAACTGTTATAAATCCAGAGTAGTAGAACAGGAGAAGAATTGGAGATAGCCTGCATGCTGTAATCTGTGATGTTTTATGAACAGATATACACTTAAAGGGATAGTTCACCCCAAAATGAAAATTCTGTCATTAATTAATTACCCTCATGTTGTTCCAAACCCATAAGATCTCCATTCATCTTCGGAACACAAATGAAGATATTTTTATGAAATTTGAGAGCTCTCAGACCCTCCATAGACAGCAAGGGTCCTAACACTATCAAGGTCCAGAAACGTACCAAGGAGATCGGTAAAATAATCCATGTGACATCAGGGGTTCAACAGTAATTTTACGAAGCTAGAGAGAATACTTTTTGTGCGCAAAATAACAAAAAAATAATGACTTTATTCAAATTCGTCTCCTCTGCGTCACCATAGAGCCATTTTGGAGAATATCCACTGGACGGAAACTGTGTATGCTCTTCTGTGTTAGCCGCACACCGGATGCGCTGTTTTCGTTCAAATCAAAGCGTAAATATACGTAGAAGACGTATCCACGCGGTGCGTCTGACACAGAAGAGCGTACGCAGTTTCCGTCCAGCGGATATTCTCCAAAATGGCGCTACGCTGACGTATAAGGAGACGAATTGTTGAATAAAGTTGTTATTTTTGTTTTCTTTACAAAAAGTATTCTCGTAGCTTCGTAAAATTACGGTTGAACCCCTGATGTCACATGGATTATTTTACAGATCTCCTTGCTACGTTTCTGGACCTTGATCTTGTAAGGACCCTTGCTGTCTATGGAGGGTCTGATGGCTCTCAGATTCCATCAAAAATAACATCTTAATTTGTGTTCCGAAGATGAATGGAGGTCTCACGGGTTTTGAAACGACATGAGGGTGAGTAATTAATGACAGAATTTTCATTTTTGGGTGAACTAACCCTTTAATGTTCAAATGTTTGCAGGTGTTGTTTGTTCTTTGTATTTTGTATCTTTTACAACATGTACAGTGACTGAAATAAGACTTTTTAGTAAAATGACTTTTACTTGTGATACTTGACTGTTGTGCTTTTATTTTCATTGCCTCTATTTAAACCAGTTTTTCTCAAATTTCTGTTCCTGAAAATCAAGGTGATCAGCCAACTTCAGGTAACCATAACTTTTGTTACTTTCAAGCTATGGACGAAATAAAAACAGTTTTGGAAATCCTCATATAAATCAAACCTATCATATCAAAACTATAGGTATCAAACCTATAATAGGTCAAATTTCACTGTGTGGTGGGTTTTCCTAGATTGCATCACAAATAGTCCATGTCCTCCGTGTCAGTCTTCGATGCGTGTTCATGAGAGTACAACGATGCACATGTGTGGTGCTGCTAATGCATGAGCTGACGTTCTGTTGTTGTGGTACTGTCGTGAACACGTGTCAAAGACTGACATGGAAGAGAAGAAATTGTTGAATAAAGTTGTTATTTTTGTTTTCTTTGCACACAAAAAGTATTCTCATAGCTTCATAAAATTAAGGTTGAACCACTGATGTCACATGGACTATTTTAATGATGTCCTTACTACCTTTCTGGGCCTTGAACATGGTAGTTGCGTTGCTCTTTATGTAGGGTCAGAAAATTCTCGGAATATATCAAAAATATCTTAATTTGCGTTCTGAAGATGAACGAAGCTCTTACGGGTTTGGAACATCATAAGGTTGAATAATTATGGTGTAATTTTCATTTTTGGGTAACTAACCCTTTAATATTACTTTGAGCAGCACAGACTCAGCAATATGCTAAATTATTAACATGACATATTCAATTGAAAAATTCCTTATAATTAAAGCACTTGGAAGCCAGTGGTTAAAAGCACAAAGAACACTGTGATTGGCACAAGCTATTTCATTTTATTTAATGTAGTCTGGGTCCTATTTTATTTTACCTTAAATAGTTTGGTGTTGGCATCTATCTAGTTTGACTAACTTCTACCAATTGAAAGATGGATTTGTGCCAAAATACTGTAGAACTTGATTGGATCCATGACCTTTGACATTAACAACATGTATAGGAAATAATGGAAATTTGAAAACAACAAATCAGTATTGTATTTTTCTCTCAGAAGAGACCTGCTGCCCATTTTTGTGGGCCAGTTTAGCGTGATTATTAGCTTGTCCTTAATTGCCCATTTCTCCATTAATCCTAGGTTGAAATTCACCTCAGCATCTGAAATTACTGCCTTGACCTGTTCAAGGCCTTCTAAGTTTCTTTTAAACCCTAATCTGCTGTGGTGGGTTATTTTCCCATTCCTGAGTGTTTTTCCCCAATCTCTCCCTTTATGAGGGACTGGAAATTATTAGGAAATGAGGCCATTGTGTGGACTACACCAGCCTCGTGTTGAGCGATGACAGAGACTGTAGCCTCATTCGTCAAGCTGTTCCTCTTTCCCCTTGCCATCAAATTAAACACAAATGTGTAGCGAACAGGCACAGAGAGTGTGAAAAGAGCGCCCATGATGATCTAGTGGTTCATTGCTTGCAGGAGGTCAGCGAGATCATTATTTCACTTTGATTTGCCAAAACCTTGATTCTCAAGGACTAACAATTGGCAGCTAAACTACTTCAACTAGTCTAGTCTTTTCATCGGCAGTGGGATACATTTTTATGATTTTTACGAAGAATTTTAGGTCGTGACTTGTTATTGCTCATAACCGTGAGAAACGTTTCTTTCTCAACAATCAGGTTGATACGCATCATTTCCCATCAGCGATGATGCGACCAATCATCAAGGCGATGAATGTCTGGCCGGTCGCATTAATGAATCCCAACCGCAAAATAGCGCTGCGATCCAGCGGTCACACGGCAAGAACACGCGAGATGCCATGGAATGTGCGCCCCGGCCCATCGCACCAGTCTCGCCGAGCTCCTCTGCACGCCTCTGTTGTCTTTTTCCAATCCAGACTTCATTGTCTTGGAATGTTTCCTCCATACGGTCGCGAAAACACTTTCCTTCCCACATCACTTAAAGTGACTCCTCTGAACTTGTATTGTTCAGAATTGGTTTCAGCACCAGCTAATCATTATCAGCAGTACTCAGTGTAGAACAGCGGGGCTTTTTCCTCCTTTTAAACAAATGTGTTTTTGCTGTGCGCTCAATAACAGCAAAGCCTCAGGATGGGGAGCAAGACCGAGCGTTTATTTATGAAACAACTTGATCAATTAATGGACAAACCTTGTCAGTGTTGGTTGGCCACCTACAAACATTTATTTTTTATTGTTTGGCTTTGCGGCTCTATGTTTACACAACATCTTTCGTCAAAATTTGCGTTCAATGCAAATCATTTGCACATAACACAGACGGGTTTCCTGACTGCAACCGCACAAAGTGAAATTCAGACATTTCTATGAGCAAAAACATAGGAACTTTAAGACATTTACCACCAGAGTTGTAAAGTTGATATTTCATTTACATTTTTTAAAAGACATTACAGAGGTTAGGGTAACACTTTAGAATTGGGAACACTTATTCACTATTAACTATGACTTTTCCCTCAATAAAATCCTAATTCGCTGCTTATTAATAGTTAGTAAGGTAGTTGTTAAGTTTAGGTATTGGGTAGGATTAGGGATATAGAATAAGATCATGTAGAATAAGGCATTGATGTGCTTAATTAAATGGCTAATATTCTAGTAATATGCATGCTAATAAGCAACTAAGAGACCTTAAAATAAAGCTTAGCTAGGTAATGCTAATATTAGCTTGAATAATTTCAAGAAAAATTGTTTTTTAAATACATTTTTATTTTTCATAGAAAATTCTTTTTAGTTATTTTGAAAACCTAAATTTCCAATAAATGCTATTTTTTTAAACTTTTTATTCATCAAAAAATCCAGAAAAAAAACAGTTTCCACAAAAATATTAAGCAGATGGTGAAAACAGTTTTCAACAATGATTATAATGAGAAATGTCTCTTTAGCACCAGACTGGCACAAAACTGTGTATATTTTTACTGGGAAAAACATCCGGTTTCTTTTTACAGTTATACATGCAATAAAATGTTTCTTTAAAGCCTTATTTTCAAAGGAAGAATCTCCACATACCTATTTCAATGCACTTTCTGTTAAGCACACTTGACTTATGGATGAATTGCATCTTGTGCAGGATATTAGGAGAAAGATGACCCAATGAGTTTAAAGTTTCCGGAGAGACGCTTGCTTTCTCTCTTCAGTTTTTTTGATACAATTAGAAACAGATGCAGTAAGAATAAAGTCAGGTACCATTGCCAATCACACTGTGAAGAGTGTAGTCCTGTATGACAGGGTAGTCTGTCACAGGTCAACATGACTGATAGATAGAGACCACAGCATGGATCACATAGCACACTGTAATATTCCATGTCTCCACGCTGTACCTGTCAGTTTTGGCACTGTGTTTGTCAGGAAAATTGTTTTGAGTTGAAGCAGGTTGACGCAAGTTAAAATATCAAATGATTTAACTGAAGCTAAATCTCTCTAAATATTATTAATGTGACAGGAAGTATAAGATTTCTACACATATAAAGTTGCAGTTGTGATGCTAGACTGTTGTGGGTGGTTGCCAGTATATTACTATGCAGTTGCTTGGGTGTTCTAGGTTGTTTTCAGCGTAGATATATGTATATTATATATATATAAACTGAACAAAATTATAAACGCAGCACTTTTGTTTTTGCCCCCATTTTTCATGAGCTAAACTCAAAGATCTAAGACTTTTTCTATGTACACAAAAGGCCTGTTTCTCTCAAATACTGTTCACAAATCTGTCTAAATCTGTGTTAGTGAGCACTTCTCCTTTGCTGAGATAATCCATCCACCTCAAAGGTGTGGCATATCAAGATGCTGATTAGACAGCATGATAATTGCACAGGTGTGCCTTAGGCTGGCCACAATAAAAGGCCACTCTAAAATGTGCAGTTTTACTGTATTGGGGGGGTTCGAAAACCAGTCAGTATCTGGTGTGACCACCATTTGCCTCACGCAGTGCAACACATCTCCTTCGCATAGAGTTGATCAGGTTGTTG
>JAFVLL020037173.1:16359-93146 GCA_021397915.2 Tor tambroides | reverse complement strand
TGATTCTTCTTGTGCTGAAGATTCTCCACCTTCTGTGGACTGAGATTCTTCTTGTGCTGAAGTTTCTCTGCCTTCTGTAGACTGAGATTCTTCTTGTGCTGAAGTTTCTCCACCTTCTGCAGATTGTGATTCTTCTTGTGCTGAAGTTTCTCCACCTTCTGTGGACTGAGATTCTTCTTGTGCTGAAGTTTCTCCACCTTCTGTAGATTGAGATTCTTCTTGTGCTGAAGTTTCTCCACCTTCTGTAGATTGAGATTCTTCTTGTGCTGAAGTTTCTCATGAACATGTTGGTATGTGTTAAAAGGTGTTTCTCTTGTGGTTTGCAAAAAGGGAAATCCCTAAGTGAACACCGACTCAGACCAGAGTTAGTTGCATAGATTGCAACTAGTCTCCTCTCACCTGCCTTCTTGCTTCAGTCTTTTTCTACTTGATATGCAAATAATGAATGATGTATTGTATGTTTGTATTTTATTTAACTGACAGAATGCATTTGAGTGCTGCTTATACATATGCTGTAGTTATAGAGATAAAAAAAACAACAACAACTATATTCAATATTTAAGTTGTAATTGTTTATAAAGAGACTCCACAAAGAATCATTCCACTAATAATGTTTAAAGTAAAGGGGATGTTTGGGGTCTTGCATGAACTTTGTGGCAATTTACCTTTTTAATAATTATTTTTCTGGGATGTTGGGCAACTTGAGCATGATGTTCCTCGCCCAAAGAGTGAGATTCTTGTTCTTGTGCTGGAATTTCTCCACCTTCTGTGAATTGAGATTCTTCTTGTACTGAAGTGTCTCCACCTTCTGCATGATGTTCCTCTCCTGTGGATTGAGATTCTGCTTGTGCTGAGGTTTCTCCACCTTCTGCATGATGTTCCTCTCCTGTGGATTGAGATTCTTCTTGCTCTGAAGTTTCTGCACCCTCTGCATGATGTTCCTCTCCTGTGGATTGAGATTCTTCTTGTGCTGAAGTTTCTTCCTCAGTTTTCAAAAATGTCAGAATCAGGCAGAGCAACATCTTCATTGCTACCTGAGTCACCTACAATCTGTAACCCCTCCCCTAATTTGCCATTAAAATTGATGATTGTTTGGATGACTTTTGGACCAGGGAAGTCCATAGCAATAATACACAATGTGGTCTATTTGTGTCTCCCTTAAGATCGAGGAGATAATCGTCAACTTGTTTATTCAGTGTTTTTGCAATTTCAAGTGGCTCCTCTGATTATCCGTTGGCCCCAGTGTATGTGAGCATCGTCTCCTGCTCACACTTTTGTGAAGCTAACTTGATATTTTCTCTCATTTGTGTTTCTTTTGTATCCATGTCTGCATTCAATTCTGTGATGTGAGCAGAAAGTCCTAATTCTAATGTTGAACTCTGAATCAAGACTATCTTGCCTCTTACCTGACGCAGTGTTGGAATCTCTTTGTCTCTCCACACATGGCTTAACAATTTATCATGCCTTAACAGTTTTGTGACTTGAGTGACAGCACCCTCATCTAGAGTCACTCTAAGCAACAGTGTCTCTTTCTTCTGTTTTACAAGGAACGTCAGCATAGTTTTTAAAAAATAAGTAAGGGTCTCTGATTCCTGGACGTTTCCAGTCTTAACATACTTGATGCTGTCAGAGGACATGTGCAAGTCAAAAAAATGCACGCCTGCATCCAGTCGGTTGTGCAATCCCCAAGCTTGGAACATTGGTGTTGAGGTTCTTAAGTATCTGTTGCTTTGGTGTGTTCTAGGTATTGATATAGCCGATAGAAGTGTGCTATTTTCTATTTTCTTCATCCATTTGTGACTGACATACTTGTAACTGAGAGTTTCAGAGATGCTGACTTGTTTTCTACCTTCACACGTAAAGATAGCCACCCTGCAGAAAAATGATATATTCAATATATGGAAATATAATGGCACCCATATACTTTTACTCTCAGAATCAATCAGTCTAAATGCTTTTATGTTTGCCATATTCTTCTTACTTACCACAATGCTACTTACACTATAAACACAGAAAGGTACTGAAGTTTTCCCATTATTTTTAGTTTCCTTCTGCAACAGTTCTTCTGAAAAATTGATAGTTGATATAGATGAACAGAGTTAATTATTTATAAAACGTATAATCATATGATATAGATGAAAAGAGTTAATTATTTATAAAGCTTATAATCATCTAGGCTGTAATTTGATCTTGAGTCTCTGAATATTTCAAAAGAGCTAAAATCACTGGTCACTTTGTTGAACATTGCTATTGTAAAACATTGTTTAGCAGTGCAATCATTAAAAGCTAGTTTCATGCTTTTGACAGCAAATATCACCTGTAATACCTTGAGAAATCCAAACTTCAACAGTTCCAAATGTTTACAAGAGTTCCCTGTAAAAGTAATTTGCATTTAGCCACCATGCCAAAATAAACACACAAAACATGTATTTCATATTTAGGAATGTGTTAGATCATGATTTTCAAACAACAACAAAAAATAATTATACTTACTAGTGCAATAGAATTTGTAGAAGATTAGAAGAATTAGCGTGCACTGAATTTTTCTGACCTTGGCATCAGACACTTCAAGAAGTCAAAGAAAATGGTGACGTTTGCAGTCTGGCCATATACTCTACATCTTTAAGTGAGGCAGTTATACAGCATTTGACTACATTTGCCTAAACAGTCAATGTAAAATGAGCCCTGTAATGGTTTGCATTCATTCATGGTGTACAGACGTCATATGAAAATCCTCAAAGTCATCTGTCAGTTTAAAGTTTAATAAAGTTTTTAAGAGCAAGAATAGCATTTTGGTACATTTAAAGTAACGGCAAGGCATTGTATAGTCCTACTATGTGAGGAAGGTAGACATTAACTAAATGGGTACACTGTGTTTTCAGCAGCAGGATGTTTTTAAATGTCAGCTTGGGGCATGTTGTCACATTTTAAATGTTATACATTTATTTAAAAAAAAAAAGTTAGCTAAAAGTTTGATTTGAAATGTTTGAATGTTAGTCTTTTACAGTTGTTTCATAACCTGGAAAAATGGAAATAAATACATCAAAATATTTTTGATTTGTGAGCACATGACCGTAATGGGTCCAACTTAAAATATGTAGCCTACATAAATTTCAGGATGTGGTGCATCTTTGGGAATAATCACTTTGAATCTAAAATAAATTGCTTTCAAAATATGGCTGGGTACCCAGTGAGGGGTAAATTGAGCCTATAGGAAGAGATTATTGAGACACATTGAGTTAAACTGTGCCACTAATTATGCTGAAGTAAAACTGAACATTTTCAACACATGCTATATCAAAAGAAGAGAAATTCCACTCCTACCATTTTAACAAACTTGTAGCATCTAACAGTTTAGAGCTAACATCATGCTAACAGTACAGTCTCATAACTTCCTAAAGCACAAACTACATGTGATTTCTTTTTTCCAGATTTGTCTGTTCAGACACAAGAAACATGAGTCCTTGAACATTAAAAATCACTTTGAACAGCAAAAAAAAAAAAACTGTTTTTGAACCTAAACGTAGTTACCAATTATTTCAGGGCCTCACTCCATCACAGGGTGACACTTGTGGACATATCAACAATTTTGAATAAAGTTTCCTAGAAACAGGGGCTGGCTCAACTTCCCCGCTCTCTCCTAGGCCATAATTCATCCACCGCGCGCGCCCGTAATGACAGGTGTGTGCGCGCGAGCACGAGCGCGCAGGAGCAGCGGGTCAGTGTGGCATTACGTGACGTCATAATGCCCCGCTAGAAGCGGCGTATGCCCGAAGAAAATTAACTTGATAAAAATAAAAAATAAAAAAAACACGCGCCTCGCCAACTGCAGTAACTTGTTCCTGTGATTTATTAAAGAAGTGAGCCGCTAATAAAACCGTACAATAACTCTATTCATCATGTCTCAAAGAACTCTTCCTTTGCTCATCATAAACCTCGGCGGAGAAATGATCTACATTCTGGATCAGCGCCTCCGAGCGCAGGATGAACACGATGATAAAACTCAGAGAGGTAACAGATCTACCTGAATCCTGCTTCAGCAAGCTGCCAATAACTAGTGCAACCTTCACGCGTTTTTGTCTGTTTTATAAATGGTGCAACCTTCACGCGTTTTTGTCTGTTTTATAAATGTATTATGAAAATAAAAACAACAGTACAGACAAAAAAAGACGTATTATATGAATTAATCTGATTCTCAAATGCTGCAAAAAGGGAAAACCTGGCTATTCGTTAAATGCAAACAATAAAATAAAAGCAAATAATGAAAGGTTGACATAATCAGCACCAACAAACAACATCCACAATTGGTGTCCCATTGATTGCATATTGCAATTGTCCCACTGAGTGCATATTTGCCTTATGCAAATCTTGGTAATATTTAGTAAGTTACTTTAAAAAGTTAGCCTTATCTATCTATCTATCTATCTGTCTGTCTGTCTGTCTGTCTGTCTATCTGTCTGTCTCTTTAAATATAATTAAGATATATTTATAATGCAAATATAATGACCGTTTTAGAAATATATCTATTTACATGCATGATTTGATGTGATCTCAGCTGCTGTCAGAAGGTACTTTGTTTAACTGACAGATTCATGTACCATACCTAATTTTCAATTGCACTAAACTATGTCCTGTCCTAAGACTGAGTGAAGGAGAAGTGCTTGCTCAGATGTAACAGAAATTTGGCCTTAACACGGGTTAAATGCTCTGTTGCAGGTCGTTGGACAGATGATGACAGGAAAAGAGGTACATTATGTTTTTTTTTTTATTCATTAACTTCCTTCTTATTTAGTTTGTTCCAAATATTTGATGTATGTTACATGCAGCTTATTTGTAACAGAAAAAGCATGTGTGGAAGAATCAATAAAATGTTGTGAAATTCTAAGGGGTTTCTTTAAGAAATAAATGATTATAAAAGTCACCCACACAGAGCACATGTACGGAAAGCAAACTATAATCGGAAAAAGTCATATCATACTACATTTTATTATCCACAATTAAAGTTAATATAATGTCTGTATTTCATAACCAAACCCATAATTAACTGATAAAATCATTTTCATAATGCAAACTTTAGCAGATTCTTTCTATTTCTTTCTGTGGGATATTTACGTTCTGACGTATATTTACATCTTTCTCATGCTCTTTCTGTAGTTATGAGTGATATAGTGGCCACTATGTTCAATAAGGCTTTTCTAGAAGAGCTCTTGCGGCCGCAGGATCTGTACTCCCACCGAGCCCTGCGGACAGTTTTGACACGGCTAGCACACACCTCTATTATGCGTCTAAACCCGGCCAGCATGGATAAGGTATGAACTCACCCTCTCCCCAGGCAAAAACAATTGTGAATCACACTCCTTTTTTGTTTGTTTGTTTGTTTGCATTGGGTTTTCTTATAGTGTCAGTAATTAAATACATTATTAGAGAAAGATTTACTCAGATTAAACGTAATTCCTTAAATAGTAAAAATGAATGGTCTTGATTGTACATGTGTGCATCAGGCCAGAAGTAGGACTGGTTGTCCAGCTTTTTAAAATGAAAATGTGTGTTGTTGTTTTTTACTTGAAAAACACCAATACTTTTAGGCAACAGTTTGCATGGCTTGACTTAAAATGTCAGTTTGCCATGGCTTAAAGGAATCGTTCATCAAAAAATGGACTTTTGCTGAAAATTTGTTCACACTCAGGCCCCATCCAGTTTGTTCACTGAAATAGAAATTTAACCTTATATCACTTGCTCATCAATGGGTCTTTGGCAGTGAATGGGTGCCATCAGAATGAGAGTCCAAACCGCTGATAAAAAACATCACAATAAAGTATGTAAAACAAGTTATCCACACGACTCCAGACCATCATTGAATGTCTCGTTAAGTGAAAAGTTGTGTGTTTATAAGAAACAAATCCATCAGTAAGTTGTTTTAACTTTAAACTGTCTCTGTAACTGTCATAATGTTCCAATAAACAAATGACCTCCTCTACATCTTGGATGGTCTGTGGGTGAGTAAAGTTTCAGCAAATTTCCATTTTTGGGTCAACTATCAAAATCTGCCATGATCAACAGGTTATTAAATATGACAAAAATTATAATGTAAACAAAACAAGCAAATAATGCAACCATATCAAGTTTCATGCCCCAGTGCAAGATTTTTTTTTTCAGTCTAGATCTATTTAAACAAAAACAAACAAACAAACAAAAAAACATGCAGAGAAAACGCATTAAACACAAAATGCATTACTTGTGTTTCTGAACATTATACTTGTGAACAACAAAAAATCTTTTTGTTAGGCTTATTTAATTTATCTATGAACCAGTAGCATTTTACAGTGTGTTATGCAACTATAAAACGGTGCTATTTCTATTTGTTCCAACCCAGATACAATGACTTAAATGTAGTCAGTTCCATTCAGTCATATTAAATAATGTTTCTGACTTGAGTAAAACCAGTTAATTTAGACCACATATAGCACATTTTTCAGTTTATGTGGCACAAAAATGTTCACAGTCTATATTTATTCCCAATTTCCTGTGTAAATTTGTGTTTTTGTCTTTATTGTAGCTTTACGATTTGATGACTATGACCTTTAAGTATCAGATCGTTCTGTGTCCACGTCCACAAGATTTACTGCTTATCACCTTCAACCACACGGACACCATCAAGGAACTGGTGAAGGATAATCCCAGCCTTGTTAACCAGATCAACGAAGCCCAGAGGCAGCTTATTGAGGTAAAAGTCCACTGTTGCCCACCAAGAACTAGCTGGCTCCTAGTTTCTAAATGTGATGTAAACATCTTGTTTCATTATGTGTAAAAATATATATTCTTAAGAAATGTTGTAAAGATGAGCTTTGTTTTTGTTGTATGGCACATCAAGTTACTTTCCTGTGCCAATGTTATCGCTATTTCTAGTGCACACTTGTCAAATTTAAAAAACACCTCTTTCTAAGGTATACACACCTCTATCCGATGGTGAGTTTCAACTCATCCCACATACGCTGCTGGTTCTCTTTCAAGATATGCAAATCAGGGTAAGTGGTTTGTTTATGAAGGCTTATTGTCATTAGTATTTGAAATGGATCGCTGCCAGATCATATGGTTGTATGCAAATCCTTACCGTGTCATGACATTTTTTGTAAGAACATTCAAGCGTAGTCATTCTGTCATGCCCTTGTAGTGACACTTACTGATTGCATGAGATTTTGTAATATGTTCTTTCATCAGGTCTCCATTTTCTTGAAAGAAAAAATCCAGAACCCAAACGGCCATTTTGTACTGCAGACCTCAGGGCCGGTGCCTGAGGGATTTGAGGTTCCTGGTTTAATCAGGTAACGCAGATGAAGGTCGGGGGTCACAGGCAGGATCCTTATATTCTTATAGTGAGTTCTTCATCAGTAGGTTTTCACTGGAAAACACAGAGGCTTCATGGAAATAAGGTCACATTGTCACAGTCATACACACCCATATGCAAACAGTCACTTTGTTCCTTCAGAATTCCTTTAAACATTCTCGTCTCACAGGTGTTTTAATGCTAAAGGCCGAGAGGTGAGGAGGACAAGGTTTCCCAGTGGAGGAAGCTACACAAGTGCTGTACGCCAGGGCTCATTTGACCTCTTTGGAGACAGGGTCACATTTTTGGGCACCAACATGTAAATATCAAAATTAGTAGTTAGGAATTAAAAAATGGTTTTAAAATTCCAATATTTTTACTTTATTTTTCCAATAAAATAAATGCAGCCTTTGTGAGTAAAGAGACTTTTAAGACTCTTTAAAAACTTTTTTACCAACCACAAATGTGTATATATGTATGTTTGTATGTATATGTGAATCTCTGTTGACCTCTGTACAGGTACGGCACACCCTCATCTGAAGAAATGGATCCATCAACCACATCTAACAGCAAAATGAAACCAAAGCAGGTACACCCTCACTGCAGGCATCATGCAAGATTCCAAGAGTATAGCTCATGTTAACGAAAAAAAAAAAATTGGCTAATACAATATAATATAATATACTATATAATAATACTGATAACATGTAGATTTATTGAAATTTTATCTTTGCAACTCAATGCTCTCTGGATGTCATTGTGTTTTTGTGTGAATATTTGAACATGTTGTGGATAGGCAGATACAACGCCCAATCCTCTGGCCACAGAGGAACTCAACCTGCTCGCTAAACTGATGGGAGGAATGGAGGTGCAGAAACTCTTGAATGTGGACGCTGGTTTCAAAGTGAACCTGTTAGCCTTGGACCAGGAGGAGGAGGGCATGTAAGCATTACTAATCCAGACATAATCCTACAACAAGCCACACACAACCTCGAAGGCATGCTTGATTTTCTGTTGTACTTTTATGTTGCTTCTTTATACTTTTTGGATCTTATATATAAATATAAATATATATATGAAATAAAATACATTTACATTTTTACATTTTAAGTTTATTTAGAACTTTAACTACAATAATAATAATTTTAAAAAAAACTTGCCACAGCAATGGTTCTCATTTAGTATGTACTACTAAAATAACTCAAACTAAAATAAAAATTAATAAAAAATATAGAGGCATACATACAAAAAAAATCAAGTCATGTGTTCTTTCTATCAGCTGTTCAGAAAAGAACTAGTGTTGCCAGATTCGTAAAGGTCTGAAATTGTTCGCGATTCAGTTTGATTCTTTAGTGAGTGGTTTCTCACAGCGAAATAATAATGAGATATTTTATAAGAAAAAAAAAAAGATGCTGGGTGAGTTGGATATTTACCTACAATCCAATATAGAAAAAACTTGCAAATGTCTTGCAAAGAATAAAGAAATAACAAAATAAGTCGGGTAGTATGCAGTTTTTTGTTGTTGTTTTTTTCACAAAGGGCTGATTGAAAATCACAGGTAAACATTTTTGTTATTGTAACTAACCAATCTCTTAAAATGTTTTTCAGTGGAATTTCAGAAGGAACGGTGCATCAGTCATCCAGAGTCATTAACATACAAGCCACGCAGGTGCTGTGTCATGCACTTTACAAATCTGCTCATGTCCTTACTTTATTTTGTTGCCCAGGGCTGGGAATGCTACTAGTAAAATCTACTATCATTAACTAAGAAACACCAGCATTGCTCCAGGGCGAGCTTAACTTAGAGCTTTTTGGCATATGATTTTAATTCCATTCAAATTTAAGTTACTGGGAAGTTAACACCAAAAGACGCAACCACACACTTGTTCCTGCTAATTCAGGGATGTTTTATGAGTTTGGAATAATCTTTTAGCATTACCTGCCCTAGACAGTTAAGTACATATAAGTACATACTGAGTTTGTAGTAATCTCAAACAACATCATTAGATCATTTTGATTTTTTTTTTTTTTTAACATTATTGACACTCTCATAAATTTACTACTAATCATTTATTAACACCAAACTCTAAGTTTCAGTAAATGGCTCAATATAAATCACTTTTTAAGAAATGTCTACCTTGGTATTCTCAGGATCGGTTGGCCAGTACTGAGCTGGCACGCATAGCAGGAGAGTTTGATGAAGGGGGAAGCCCGACAGAGGGACCCGGGAACAAGGGGGATGACTTGCTGGCTATGATGGATGAGCTCTAAAGGTCAGTGACTGTAGACTGTGAGTCAGGATACATGTGGTAATTCTGAAAGGTTACAGAAAAATATGGTAGGTTTGGAAATGTCTGGCATTTATACGTCCAAAAACATGATTAAGAACAAGCTGGAAGCAAAACTCGAACTGTAACGGGTTGTTTATGATTTCCTAAATGATGTGATGTTTTAAACTTTAAACTGGTTGACAGTTTCTTCAGAATTTGTCTTCATAAAAAACACTTGCGTCTATAATGTCAGTTTAATGTGTCTTATTTGACTGACGTACAATGGCTGATTTATCTGTTTATCTAGTTTCATTGCAGCAAAAAAATGAACGTCGAGCATTGAGTTCAGTGGAACAGAAGGCGTTTAATTCTGCTGACAGAAAACCACACCAACGTACATTCAAACAAGTGTCGACAATATCACCTTCAATATAAAAAGACTGAAATGTTGAACTGTGTTCTCAGGATAATTTATATACACAAGGTTGGAGCAAGATGTCACATGGGTTAGATTTATTTTTATTTATTTATCTATCTATTTCTTTATTTATTTATTGACATTCTCTATATTATGTTTTCCAAGTCAGCACAAAACTGAGCACAAAGTACATTTTTTAATGTATAGCCTAGATACTGTGTACAATAACGTTTTCACATAAAAATCAACAAATAACAAATAAGGTTGTGGGGGAAGATTTATATATATATATAGTACAGGTCAAAAGTTTGGAAACATTACTATTTGTAATGTTTTTGAAAGAAGTCTCTTCTGCTCATCAAGCCTGCATTTATTTGATCAAAAATACAGAAGAAAAACAGTAATCTTGCAAAATGTTATTACAATATAACATAATGGTTTCTATTTTAATATACTTTAAAATATAATTTATTTCTGTGATGCAAAGCTGAATTTCCATCTGCCATTACTCAAGTCTAAAGTGTCACATGATCCTTCAGAAATCATTCTAATATGCTGATTTATTATTAGAATTATCAGTGTTGGCAACAGTTGTGCTGCCAAATATTTTTTTGGAAACCGCAATAGTTTTTTCAGGATTCTTTGATGAATAAAAAGTTAAAAAGAACAGCATTTATTAAAAATACAAATCTTTTCTAACAATATAAATATTTGCTATCACTTCTTATTAATTTAACACATCCTTGCTGAATAAAAGTTTTAATTTCTTGCAAAAAAAGAAAGAATAAAAATTTACTGACCCCAAACTTTTGAACGGTAGTGGATATTGTTAGAAAAGATTTCTATTTTAAATAAATGCTCTTCTTTTTAACTTTTTATTCATCAAAGAATACTGAAAAAAATATCACAGGTTCCAAAAAAATATTAAGCAGCACAACAGTTTCCAGCACTGATAATAAATCAGCATATTAGAATAATTTCTGAGGGATCATGTGACACTGAAGACTGGGGTAATAATGCTGAAAATTCAGCTTTGCATCACAGGAATAAATTAGATTTTAATGTATATTAAAATAGAAAACATCATTTTACATCGTAATAATATTTCACAGTATTACATTTTTTTCTGTATTTTTGATCAAATAAATGCAGGCTTGATGAGCAGAAGAGACTTCTTTCAAAAACATTACAAATAGTAATGTTTCCAAACTTTTGACCTGTACTGTGTATATATATACAAATAATTAGCTACTACAAACTACCACAAGAGTAGTTTGGTATTTTTGCATGTTATCTTTGGCATTTTTACTGCTTCATTGTTTCATCATTGTTTTACTGTTCAGATTTAGCCATTAAATAACATATAATATAGACATGTTGCTTTTTCCCAGACAGTATTTCATATATCAAACAAACCTATTCTCAGATCAACAGCAGATGCCCGTTGTGACAACGTGCCCCGTTACAGCAGTGAACCTTTTTCTTCTTGATCAACGGCTGAAATAGCTGACTTTCAAGAATAAACTTACCCTGAGAAATAATCACTGAAAAAGTCTGACAACTAGCCCTAGTTTCTCGCTAGAGGGAGCGCGAGCGATTTCAATCCGGAACGGCTTGATGACGTCACTCTCCTCTGCGACAAAGCGCGGCGCTCGAAACCATTTAGGATGTAAACATGATGTTTTGAGCATGTTAGACAACACAAAGCAAGGTAATAAAACAAATACTTTTACCTCAAGTGAAATTTATGACTGATTCTGGGTTCAGAATTAAATGTTTTTTGTGATTATTTCGTCCCTGAATGAATACAAATCTCGCGTGCCTCAATAAGGACGTTAAAGATAAAGTTGCAGGAAAGCTTAATATTTGCAAACGTCTTTTCGTGATTTGTGACTTGTATCGTTTTCAGTGATCACTAGTGACTGTTCGTTAAACAGTACTTCGCTCGATACTAGTACTTTTCTAGCATGTATCTAGGTAACGTTAAATTAGTCATTTAGTCTTTCCAACAAGTCACTATTTCAATACTAAGTTACTTCCAGACTATGCATTGTAACAGGAAACACACACACACACACACACACGTATATATATGTATGTTATATACTTATTGTTATTGACAGTAGAGACCCAGCTTTCTAAAATACACCGCGCGCGAAACTTTGCAGCATGTATGTTATGTGTGTATGTATATGTGAAATTTAACTTTGTGTTACATTTTGTTGTATGTTTTTGTGCTTTAAAATGGCTTTAAATAATTGGATATTTTGTTATATAAGATAAATATATCCAGATTTATCCATAAAAGTGAAATTTACTGAATTTGACATTATTGCTTTTCATTCTGGATTACACCTGGTTAGACAACAAACCTAATTTGCATATTTCCTATGCAATGTGTAGTTTGTCTGTCAGCAGGGTTGTTAAATTACTCACACTGTAAGACAGAAGACATTGTCCACATGTTAATGACTTCTCTGTGCACAGGTGAACATGGACGTGAGCCATTCCATTCGTGAACGCACCATCGCCGAGAACAGTCTGGTGATTCTCCTGCAGGGGCTGCATGGCCAGGTGACCACAGTTGACCTGCGAGATGAGAGCACGGCGAGGGGACGCGTTATTAACGTGGACGCTTTCATGAACATCCGGCTGGAGAAGGTTCTGTACAGGGACAGACGTGGACGCATGTCCAGTATGGACGACTTGTTCATCACGGGCCGAAACGTGCGTTATGTCCACATCCCAGACCACATGAACATTATAGAGACAATAGAGACCCAGCTCGCCAAAATACACCGCGTGCGAAACTTTGGAGCAAGCGGTGGACGCAAAGAATACTCTAAGAAAAAATAGTTTTTATGAGAAACTCATGTTTGTCTTGCAAATTTATGGTTTTGTAATGCGCAGTATTCATTTTCATTAAATAGGCCTAATGCAGTCATGGAGCAAAATGTAATCCTTAGTTTAGTTTGAAAATGTTGCTGGTTGTTGACTGAAAGAGCTCTGAATATCATCTATAGGAAAAGTGTGGGAAAAGTTATTTCTGTTTAGTTTGCACTACTCTAATGGTTTGAAAAAGCAGTAAACATTGAAATAACCATTGATCGATGAGTTCCTTAAGTTGACATTGTGTAAACAACACATCTTTTTACTTTTAATATTTGTTCTGTCTCTTAATTGCGATGTCAGTTATCTCTCAACCACAACTATATTTTAATCACAATAATTGTTTATGTGCAAATATTGGTACTTTACAGTATAATGACTGTTTCAGTTAATGTTTTTTAATTGCAAAAGTTTTGTAAGATCAGGACTGGTGATAATTTCAGACGATCATATAAATAATTAAGAGAACAGTCCTGGATTGGATTGGACAGTAATCTTCTAACATGGCAAGCACTTGGGGATAAAGGTATACAAGTACATAGTAATTTGAATTATAACCATACAGTATAATGAGCCGTCAAATTAGTTCAAGTTTGTAGTAGTTCACCAAAAAAATGAAAATGTGCTGAAAATAAACTCAGACCATTCAAGTTGTAGATGAGTTTCTCTATATCATAATAGAATTGTAGAAAGCATCACATCACTTGTTCACCAATGGATCCTCTGCAGTGAATGGGTGCCGTCAGAATAAGAGCCCAAAAATCTGATGAAAACATTGCAATACTCCACAAGTAATCCACACCACTCCAGAACATCAACTAATGTCTTGTAAAACAAAAATCTTCATGTCTGTAAGAGACAAATCCATCATTAAACAGTTTTTATTTGATAATATTTTAAACTCTTCTCAACCTGGTTTTAGAACTGGCCATACAACCATTACTGCTGCAACGGTAGTGTTAAATGGTATTATTGGTACACTGGATTAAAAAATCTTGGATCTATCCAAGGTGTTTGATTCAGTGAATCATGAATTGCTGCTAAACAAACTTAGCATTGCTGGTTTCGGGCCAGGGACATTGAAATGGTTTAGAAATTATTTGGTAGATCGGACTCCGTGTGTTCATGTGGAGGATCTCAAATCTGACTTTCTTGATATATCTAAAGGGGTCCCCCAGGGTTCTATTTTGGGACCTATTTTGTTTTCTATTTATATAAATGATTTGGGTAAGGACATTCAAGCAAAAAAACACTTTTATGCTGATGATACTATTATTTATACACTTGCTCCATCTATGACACAGGTGGTGAAAGAGCTTCAGACTGCATTTCAGTCACTGGAAGAAGCTCTGGTTAGTTTAAAATTAGTTTTAAATTCACAGAAAACAAAGTTTATGGTTTTTTCAAAAGTTCAGTCACAAGTACTTGATAATCTTAGTATTTTTACATCTGATGGTACTTACAAGTACTTGGGCATTTGGATTGATGATAAACTTTTATTCAATGTACATATTGCTAAAATCAGGAAGGTCAAACTAAAGCTTGGCTTTTGTTTTAGAAATAAATCTAATTTTACTTTCAATGCCAAAAAGAAACTTGTAGAAGCTACCTTCCTAAGTGTGCTTGATTATGGTGATGTATTATACATGCATGCGGCCTCCTCTATCTTAAAAAGCCTTGATTTGGTATACCATGCTTCACTACGTTTTATTTCAAATGCAAAATCCTGTACTCATCATTGCATTCTATATGAGATGGTGGGTTGGACATCATTAGCTATACGTAGAAAACTGCACTGGTACATTTTTATCTATAAAGCAATGTTAGGTAAACTTCCAGCTTAACTTTGTATTCTTCTTTGTCTTTGTTCTGGCAATTACCAGCTACGCTCTTCCAAGTGTTTGCTTTTTAACGTACCTCGAGTTTGTACAGAACTGGGGAAAACTGCATTTTCGTATGCACCCTGGGCATGGAATAATTTGCAAAAAGATAGATAAATATGTGTCTATTTGTGAATTTAAGTGAATTTATTGGAAGCTTGTGATTGTTTTTGTTGAGAGGATATGTTTAAATATTCTTGTAATGTGTACTTCTTGTAATTTAAAATTGTCTTACTGTATGGCTGCTACCTTGTAAAAGAGATTTTAAATCTCAATGAGACTTTCAGGTTAAACAAATTAAAATAAATTTAAAAATTAAGATGTTTTAACTTTCAACCGTTGCTTCCGGTTAAACAATTTAGATTAGAGTCCCTAATCCATGAAGTGGAAAAAGTCCATCCCCGTTGTCCTCTCACATCAAAATCCAGCAACATATTTGTTTAGAACAGTTTTTGCTTGTAAACGGTGCTTGATCTGTGCATATTTCTCCCCTGAATCAGATAAGAATAATTTTTTCAATGTTGAAAGCAATATTATAGATAGAGGACATGTTTTTTAGCCAGAAGCAGCAGACTGAAGTATAAAACGCCTTAATAAACGCCTCTGTTTCACATTTAAAATTTAGAATGAACCATTCTTTTAACCCGAGCCTTCAAATTAGACTAACAAGCAGGAGTTCAAAAGCTTTTGTCTCCTAAATTGTCTCATTCTTCTGTTTTTGTCTCAGTTTGTAGCCAATATGGCAAGAGATTTTACATCTTATTTTGGAACAATATTGTTTTGCTTCCAGAATGCTATATATGTTTTGGCATTGCGTATGAGGATGCAGGATTTTCAGTGACCACATAATCATCGTCCTTGCAGTGACTCAAACCTTATTCCTGTCCGGACACAGGAATATTCTGGTAAACAAAAAACATTGCACAACATGAAAATTACACATGCTGCTTATGAAGAAACTTGAGTCCCAGTTAGGGAAAAATACTTTTTAAGTGTTTGAATGCTGGTGCATGATGTTCAAGGTGTTTAATCTCAATGGGCAATTCAACTCAACTTGTATTTAGCTTTTTCCCAGCATGCACCTACTGATGTGAGTATGCTGCCCACATTATGTCCTTTTATCTCCATCAGACTCAACTTATGTGAGGAGCACTGTTCACAGGTTTTCATTGGCTGTTGCTAAGCTCAGGACGCCATTCGGTTAAGAGTCGCTTCAGGTGTTTAACTCTCATCAGACAGGAACACAAAGAGCTCTTTTAATCCAGCCATAGCCTGAAGCACCAGGCGCTGTGCCCACAGCAGACATTTCCTGTTCCACCCCACAGGGTTAACCCTCAACACACAGAGATCTTTCTGGCATGCTCGACGTGGCCCGTCCCAGAAGTTGGGCGGTCGGCCTTATTCAAGCCTGCACACGCTGAAAGACAGATCATTTAGGGCCGTGTTTGAATGTTGAAAGTGAAGACAAACATAAAGAGGCTGGGTTGAGTTTTACATTTGCTACTTATTACTTTTGAGCTCTGCATGTAGTACAGGACATTTATTTTGGCTCCCTTTATAAATATTCATAGTATTTTCTGAAGAAAAAGTGAGAAGGGCTTGATTGTGCAAAAAAAAGTCTTAATCAACTGGAGTTTTAGAGATTTTAATGTTCTCAGAAATGCAAAGTTTTTGACATTGCACTGATTCTTAATTTTGGAAAAAAAATTACATTTAAAATTACAAATGCATTGCAAATACACTAAAACAGTAATACTGTGAAACATTATAATTTAAGCTAATTGTTTACTATTGTAACATATTTTGTAACATATAAAGTTCTCAATCTTTCTTTTCCATTTGAACTTTCTTTGACGAATAGAAAGTTCAAAAGAACAGCATTTATTTGAAACAGAATGATATGTATTTACTTCTGATCAATGTAATGCATCCATGTGTTAAAAATATTGGTGTAATTTATTTAGAATTTATTTTATTTAAACTTTGAACAGTAGTGTATATGAGAAAATGTAAAATTATAACACTTATTTTTTAAAAATATTTTTGTTTGTGCTTACTTTGAAATGACAAAATAAATGTTTGATTTTTTTTATAAAGCAGAAGACATTTATTTATTAATTAGTTCATTTTACAGTAGCTTAAAAATAGAGAAAAAATGTGTAAATTAACATTTACAAATTTTAACATTTCATTCTATTTTCTAAAAACTTCATCATATGAATCACATGTGACCCTGGACCACAAAACCAGTCTTAGGTTGCTGGGGTATATTTGTAGCAATAGCCAACAATACATTGTATGGGTCAAAATTATCGATTTTTCTTTTATGCCAAAAATCATTAGGATATTAAGTAAAAATCATGTTCCATGAAGATATTTTGTAAATTTCTTACCGTAAATATATAAAAACTTCATTTTTGATTAGTAATATGCATTGCTAAGAACTTCATTTGGACAACTTTAAAGGCGATTTTCTCAATGTTTTGATTTTTACCCCTCAGATTCCAGATTTTCAAATAGTTGTATCTCTGCCAAATATTGTCCTATCCTAACAAACCATACATCAATGGAAAGCTTATTTATTCAGCTTTCAGATGATGTATAAATCTCAATTTCGAAAAAAATTTACACTTAAGATTGGTTTTGTGATCCAGGGTCACATATTTCATTGAGAGCCTTAGTTTTTATCAGTAACAATTAAAGACACAAATGAAGAAATAAAAGTTTTAAAAAAAGCCACATTTTTCCTTCCATGCAATAAATAGTTTCTTCCTTTTGTATTGTATCTTTCTAGAGTTTTTCCTCAGCATTGTCGCCTTTAGCTGCTCACTGGTATTCTCTGTAAAACTTATTTGGACCAGTATTTGTTGTGAAAAGCATTATATATATAAATTTGAATACAGTTCTCTTCAGGTTTATACATGTAAAAGTACAGATAACATTAAAATAATTTAGTACAACTGAATATAACATAAATACAGATACTTTAGAGTTTTTCTTACAGTATAAATGCAGCTTGAATTACATAGTCTTCATATATTAGAAAGGGGGACTTTCGCATATAGAGAATATCATATTTTTGGGTCCTTGGCATTAAAATGTTAAAAATATTTTTGAGGCCACTGTATAGTGTATAAACTACAATACTAGACCATACGTTCAAACTTTTTGAGCTGCTACATTTAGCACAGTGTCTATAGTCTGTCTGAGCTTAAAGAAAACACGGTGTATGTTTTTCTGTGGTTTACACACCCACACAACACGCTCAAATATACATGTGTGGACCTGAAGAAGAGATTTACACTGATCTGGTGACCAGCGGGCGTGAAATGTGGCCTTGATCGCACTGCCCTCCCGAGGGTGTAAATTCTAGTCTCATGTCGTTTGCCCCTCCCTGACTCTATTTTCCCCTCCGACAGGAAACACCTCCCTTTACCCAAACTGCTTTTCTATGGTCTGGTCCCAGTGAGAGAGCCGCTGTGTATGTGTGAGTACAGAGGGCTGCTGCTTCTGCTGCTTCTCCTGATGTCAGGCACAGACATGTGTGAGTAGAGAGAGAAAGAGCGTGTGTTTGGAGCTAAAGCACCTCTCAGCGTTTTGTGTTCCCGCTTCATCTGCCAGTGTGTGAGATCACTGCGCCTCTGGATACGGGACTCTTCTTTCCTCCACCAGGACAATCTGGATAGAAATGATGGTTCGTTAGAAAAGGTAAGACATCAAATAGTTCATTTTTGTTAAAGGAATAAAACATCAAAACTGTCTTTGACTTTTGAAATTGTTCAGATATCAGATGTATCAAAAATGTAATATGGGTGGATTAGTTTAGTTTAAAAGAGCTTGCTGTTTCTTTTAAACAATTGGAGATTATTGTCTGCCAAGAAATAGAACCAGGTGAAAAATCCCACAGATTTACACTTAAGGAGCGACTCTAGTCTTATCAACGAGAAAACCAGAATATCACCATATAAACCATTTAAAAACCAGAATATCACCATATACTGTAAATCATTTAAAAATCAGAATATCACAGAGACTTATAAGGCCGGACTCTTCTGACCCTAGCAACCACCCATAACATCCTAGCAACTGTATAGCAACACTTTTGCAACTGCATAACAATGCCCTAGCAACCACCCACAGCAACTGCGTAGAAACAGATTAGTAACCACCTACAACAGCCTAGAAACTGCATAGCAATGCCCTAGCAACCACCCACAACACCTTAGCAACTCATTTGCAACTGCATAGCAATGCCCTGAACAGTAACTGTGAAGAAACAACCTAGCAATCACTCACATCAGCCTAGAAATTGCATAGCAACTTATTAGCAACTGCATAGCAATGCCCTACCAACCACTCAAAACATCCTAGCAATACCCACAATACCCTAGCAACTACATTCTAAGAAAATACTAACAAATACCCACAGCATCCTAGAAACTGCATAGCAACACCAACTACTCACAACAGCCTAGACATTGCATAACACATTAGCAATGCCCTAGCAACCACCCACAACACCCTAGCAACTGCGTAGAAACAACCTAGCGACCACCCACAATTCCCTAGCAACTATATATGTATATATATATATATATATATATACATACATATATATATATATATATATATATATATATATATATATATATATGCATGTGTGTGTCTGTGTGTGTGTGTGTGTGTTATGCAACTATTTATTTTATCAAGAAAATACCATATACATAAAAAAGGCAGTGACTCATTGCAAACCAAATTTCTTACATTCTATAAATGACTGAATACTTAAACCTCTTGGAACAGACTATAAACAAAATCACTGAAAACATGCATTAAAACCCCTTTTTTTGGTCTGGCAGCTAATGTTGTTACTAATGTAACTACCTCTTGAAAAAAAAGATGCTTTTAAAGATTGCTGATGGGAGAATATGCAGAAAAGAATGAGTTCAGCAGGTTCTGCTGCTACATGCCCTTCTGCAGGTTTGCTCTTCTGGGAAAGGCTCTGACAGGTATCTGATGGTATGTTTGAGAGATGTTTTGTCCTGCGTCGAACTGTTGTTGACTCACGGCTGTGGGGCAGAAGGTAGGTCATTTAGCCACTGTCTGGTATGTGTGTCACTAACAGGAATATTTTTGGAACTTGTGGCGTACATCCCATGCTAATTGGTACTTGGAGCAGGACTTGACAATGTTTACAAGCTTCAAGTGTAATCTCATATTCCTGGTATCCTAGTTCCTGTTTGTCTTTTGTTTATGTAAGGGAACGTAGTTTGCGTTTGCTAAACCACACTGGAGGGGCTTTACAGGACTGCAGACAATAACAAAACTGAGACACCACAGGAAAAGCATTTTTTTTTTTTTTTTTTTTGCATTTAAACATTTAATTACTTCAAGTATCATGAACATTTTATTGTTTAAAATATGCTCTTTGTTTAGATAAAATTTGCTGATTGATTATATAAAGTATAAGTAATTAAATTTTTTATTACTATTATTACTATTATGTTCAATAATATTTATATGATCATTTTTATATGATCATCAAATGTGCTCCTATGCTAATTTTTTAACATGAAGTATTATAATTGTTACCATTATTTAACATCCAAGTTTTTAAAATTATTATTATTATTATAAATATTAGTAATAATAACAGTAATAATAATAAAATTATTATTATTATACAACTATCATCATCATCACCACCACCATCATTATTATTAAATACTACTGTATGATTCTATTAAATTGAATTTTCTTGTTTAAAATATGCTCTGTTTTGAAAAATTTGCTAATTGATATTAAGTATTATAATTATTATTATTATTACTATTATTATGTTCAATAATATTTATGTGACCTTTTTATATGATAATTAAATTTGCTTGTATGCTAATTTTTTATATAAAGTATTATAATTGGTACTGTTATTTTGACAGAAATGTTTTAATAATAATAATAATAATAAAACAATAATAATTTTATTATTATTATTATTATTATTATTAAATAATACTGTATATTACATTTAATAATAATAATAATTATTATTATTATTATTAGTAGTAGTAGTAGTATATTCAATAACATTTTGATATTTATATAGTTTTTTTAAATAATCAAAAATATAATTGAAAAAAATATGATGATAATTTGATAATGATTCTAATTTGGTTTTGTAGAAATAATTGAGAAAATTTTAATACATATGATCATATTTCTGTCTTTTTCTGATTTCTGAAGCAAAGAGAGAAAAAACAACAACAAATGAGATTTCACTTAAATCTAAATTGTGTCTATTTATTACTGTGATTATTACATCTGAAATGATAACTGACCTCCATTAAGTTAATGAGCTATGAAAGTTCAGCAACCTCTAAACAAAAAAACATTACTTCAGGCACTTGTGAGGATAATTAGTAGACATTCTGACCAATGGAAAGCTAAATAAAGACAAATAATCACAGCCAACATAATGTGCTTCACTCTAGTGTACTTAAATGTGTGCCCTAGTCCTGCCAAGAGCGTGGCAGATAGGGATCGGGGTGGCTGAGACTTCGGGCCTTGATGGCGTAGATTTGCTGTAATTACAGGCCCCAAGAGGAAACAAACAGGAAGACAATAACATGGCACCTCTTCCGTGATCCCGGCATGGTCTCAGCGTCTGCGGCTTTTATGGTGTGGACGCACACAGGGAGTCACCGCATTTATAGCCTGATGCTTTTATCGTTTCCTCGCTTGGGCTGGAGGAGATTCTCGCTCCAGCTTGGGAAATCCAGATGTTCAGCTTTAATTCTCCCCCTCCTCTTTTCCATTCTGGAGAGGGTGACACAAGCTGGATCCTTCCCAGTTTCCCAGGGAAGAGTCCCACGCAGACCCTGAGCAGCATGTGAACATCCTTGCAGAATCTCAGTTCCTGTGGGAAAAATGGGAAAGTCGGTCTGGGAGCAAAGAGTGAGACCTGGGTCAATGCAATAACAACAGCAGTTACAAATGGCCTGTGTGGAAAGAGACTGATATAATGCTGCTTAATGACACAGTTAGCACAGTTTCAGCCTCAGGATCCAAAATAAATAAGTTTGGGCCTATTTGTCTAATTATGAATAGCAGGGCATGTTGTTTTAGCATGTTGCTGAAGCAAGCATCACTGTTGGTTTTTCAGAAGCCCTAACACTAAGTATTAAACTTTGCATGCAATTCAACACTGTTTGTGTTACAAACATGAATGATAGGCTACCTAAAATCAGCAACTAATCATAACACCCTATAGCAACTGAAGAGCGACACGAAGGTTATCAACCAACCACAACATCCAGAAGCTTGTTTTGGGGGTTTTCTTAACCGTATGTCTGCTGGTTCTGAACTATATGTATTTTGTTCTACCACAGGGGTCAAGGTGAAATAAAGTAGAGAAGAAAGCAAGAGAAAGGAAAGTCTGTCTGCCAGATAAAGCCAATATGAACCCCATACGGAAAGACATGGAGCTGCTGAGTAACAGCATGGCTACTTACGCCCATATAACAGGTAAGAGCATTCAACACTAACCACTCATTACTGTGCAGCTTAAGATATCAAGTGGTGAAATGCAGCTGGCTAAACACTTCTATAGATTTGGGCCCCGTCACACTTCTGACCCCAAGAAGAAAATAACAACCCATTCCATGGACTTAAGTGTTCTGTTTGATTTGGCTTCACACGTCTGACTTCATGAGAAATGGCTTAAATGTTCCTAAAGACGTTTCTCTTTTTCTCTGGGGTTTAAGATTTTTCTTTAGTGTGAGGTCAGTCAAAAAAATATCAAGATTTACTCAAAAATTAAAACCAAAATTACTAGAAATCAGCATAATAGGATGATTTGTGAAGAATCATTAGAACAGATATTTTAAATTAAAATTATAATACACAGTAGGCTGTTTTTACTGTATTTTTGAGCATAAAATACTTAAAAATCTTTCTAACTCTGAGCTTTTGAATGGTAGTGTATAGCTCTAGAAAATAAATTTACAATCTACAAATGCCAAGTTCTGTCATGAAGCAGATGGCACAAACTGATAGGTTGTTAATGAAAACTGATGATATTCGCAGCATTAAACTACTTGGCACAAGCTGATTGGTTCAGGTTGCATATGCAGCCAATGAGCTTGCTGCTTTACATTTAAATGTCTGCTTGAAATCCACTAGAGCATTTCACTTTCAGAGTTACTCTGAAACCCTCCACCTCCCCAGCTCCACCTGTATAGATCTGCTTTAGGTTATTTGATGTACTATTTGTGCAGCAGCAGTATGTCTTAAATGCTCACAGCACCATATCAGTGTATGCATTGGCAGTAGCAAATTCCTGTACTTGCTTTTCAGCAGCAGCAGCAGCAGCAGCAGCAATAATCTACAACTACAGCAACTGCACAGCAGATCTATTCCGCTAAGACCAAATACATTAACACTGCCATATCCATTACCATGCTAAAATCTTCAGAGAGTTGTCATGATAGAAGTTGGATCAAGAGGTTTTCAAGATCATAAGAAACATAAATTCATGTACATCCAAACTTTTGATTTGTACACGATGCAGATTTTGAATACTGTATGCAAGGAATTTCTGGATTTTCCAAAATGTGCAGTATGCAACAGAACACAGTGCATAGAATATCAAGTTCAATTCAGTATCCCATTTCAAACAGACTTTAAAATTTCAATTGATTTATCATTTAGAATCCAACTACATTAATATTTAATATCTCTATTAATTCTTTCTTTTGATGCCAGGATGAAATGACTTGGACATGTTCATGACAATTTTCCTTCTCTTTGAACTCAGAGAACATGGAGAGCTTCGCGCTGTACTTCATGTTGGGTGTGTGTTCAGGTCTTCTGCTGGTCCTTGTCCTACTCATACTGGGCATCGCCTGCCGACCGCGTTCAAAAACAAAAACACCCTCCTCACCAGACAAGAGACGACTGAAAGAGTCCAGCGAGGAGGAGGAGGAAGGCAAGGAAGAGGACCAAAGTGAGGAAGGAGATGACGAGGACCTAGAAGTCCCAGTGGTCACTGTGAGTCCCTTGAGCGATCTGACCCAGTTAAATGGAACCATTAAGAGTGTGAACGTGTTTGCTTCAGCGGAGGAGCTGGAGAGAGCCAGGAGACTGGAGGAGAGAGAACGGATCGTCAGGGAGATCTGGAGAAATGGACAGCCAGATATACTCGTCACCGGCACAGGAACACTCGGACGTGTTCACTATCACTAGTAGTGTTTTATGTGCTGGACACAGTTGTTTCATGCAGATATGGAATGCCACAGGACATTTATCTTTGCAACAGATTTGAGTGTAACGTACCTTTAAAATGGGACGGATTGAGTACACTCTTAGGCCGTGTTCACACTTGGCGTCTTTTTTGACTAGAAAAAGTTGACAAGAGCGTTTTTTTAATGAAAAACAAAGCTGGCAGAGTCTGTTACAAATAGCAGCCGAGAGCGTCTTTTGTTGCCATAGCAACAGCTGCAACAGTAGCCTAGCGCTGTGTACTGCAGAAATGTCAAGAAAGAGTAAAAAGTTGGCTCTTGCGTTGGCTTTTGAAGTTAACGGGAAAGAAAATGTCGATTCACAACGACGTTTGTGGGTGCACGACATTAAACGGGGAAGGAAACTGTATGGTGCTTCCAACAATTTAGTCCAGGAGCTCCGGTTGGATGATGTACGGTTTCATACAACTCCTTGTGCTCCGAGACTAGTACGATCTGTCTACCGACTTCTCCTTTTTCTTGTTGTTTTTGTTGTTATGGAAACGACTCGCCACTCGCTTGTCATTGGTCAGCTGTCAAAAAGGCGCTTGACGTTGGGCGTTTTTTTCAGAAAAGTTGAACTTTTTTCAACTCGAAAAAACGCTCTGAGCTGCAGAAAAAGACGCTCTGAGCTGCAGAAAAAGACGCTCTGAGCTGCAGAAAAAGACGCCGGCGGTGGCGTTTTAAAAAGCGCTCAGGACTTTTTTGAAAACACGGTTTACTCCATAGGATTATAATGTAAAACAGACGCCGGCAGCTTCAAAAAAGACGCCAAGTGTGAACACGGCCTTAAATGATCAAGTTTTGACGGATCCATTTTTTTCTTTTGCATTTTTTATATATATAATTACATTTTAGCACTTAATGTTTGTGTATATATATTGTATGTATTTTTAAATAAAAATAAAACCAAATATTTTTACCTAACTCTGACACACATGCATTATAAATGAGAAAGTAGCATTCCTGTCATGAAGACATCCCAAAGGCCAGTTCACTCTTATAATGATAACTACAGTATATTAGCATCCAAACAAAACGCACGGTAAAGTTGTTGTTGGATTTTTTTCTTCTTTTTTTGCACGCGGTGCAGTTATGTCACCTGCAGCTTTAAAATATACACTTAAGTAGAATTCACTGTCGTAATTAGTGGACCTGTGCGTGCATTTGTTCCTGTCGTAAAGCAATCCGCCTTTTCGCGGAATTTCGTACCCGCTCAACCAAAGATACTCGCAGAATAGATGTTTCCTAGGAGTAAAACATGTTTAAAACAAACTTTACCAAACAAACATAAAACAAGTTTACCAAATAAAGACAGGTTTTATTTCAGTTAGTCTGACTTATTGTCAATTGATTTGGTTCAAAATAAGTCAGACTAACTGAAATGAACTTGGCTTGCTTGGTAAACTTGTTTTATGAAACAGGCCCCTGATCTGATTAGCTATCCATGTTTTTTTATTGTTTATCAGCTGGGTAACAAAATATTTCTTAAAGTGATTCAAATTATCGCCCTTGTGACATTGTTATAGTTCTATTGTAAACTTCCATATAATAGGCCTATGTATTTTTTTATAACGTTCTTTATAGTTGTTATCAAGTTAATCCACCTAGGCACCCAACAAAATAAATAATTTAATCAAAATTGCAGCTCAAATACACATTCTACAGATAATAATAGCAAGCACAGAAAACATAACTTTTAAACCCTCTATAATGTTTTAACCCTTTACTTTTAAAAAAATTACCATTTACTTGAATTTATTTATTTTGGATTCCAATTCTATATTTGGCATCATAAAATGGACATTCTTTGCAAATGTGAAATTGTACAGGAAAAAAATTAAGAATATCAAATGCACTTTACTCGCTGCTTTTCATCTGTCACTGTAAATCATGTGTCCTGCTTCTGGAGGGCCTCCTTCCTGCGGAGTGTTTAGCTCTAATCTTAATCACACACATCTGAACTTACTAATCATGGTCTTCAGGATTACTAGAAACTTACAGGTTTGTGTTTTAGCAGGTTGGAGCTTTGCAAGACTGGACACACTGAAACTTAAAATGTGTAAAAACACAAAACAGTCCTGCAGTACAGTATTATATATATATATATATATATATATATATATATAAAAAAACTAAATTGAATCACGAAACAGCTCGAATCACATTGTGCAACTAGTACTACCTCTTCATAACATCTCTAAAAGGCACCAGCTGTTGAGAGCAGCTGTTCCCACCAATGTGTCTTGCAAGGGCAATGCAACTCGAAACAAAAACAAGATGACGTTTACCAAACAGAGGACGGGTTTTATTTCAAATTTACCATGGAGACTGAAAGCAGAGTTAACAGATTGTAAATGTTAACAGAATGTTGAGTCACAGCATTACAGTACTGTCATCACAAAGCAGGATTTCTACGCTGAAAAGAAAGCAGCTGAGTCCCCCAGTTATATCCTTACAGCATAAGTGAACAGTGCAGCGTACAGAGATCAATGGAAGAACCACATGATCTAAACATGCAGCATGAACTTTTACAATTTGTTTGATAGTTTAACACAATGCAATAAATGCATCATTATAAGCTTCGTCTTGCATGTTCTATTATTATCTATACTTTAAAATCAGATGAATGACAATCTAAAACTTATGACAATTTTTTGTTGCTCAAAATAGAAAAAAAAAATTAATTACACTTCACAAAGTAAATGGACAATTTTTTTTTAGTCATCAGTGGCATAATTTAACTAAATTGGATGTTAAATATAGCTGAGAACCAATTGGTTAGGAAGAATGAATCTGTACATTTTTAACAGAATTTTCTGGAGAAAATCGGCCCAGTACACAGTGTATTGGTCCACAAGGGATATGCGCCAATGAGACTGAACCATACACCAAAAGGGAAGAAATATTAAAAAAAAAAAAAAAAAAAAAAATTGCAGCAAGTATGAATGAATGAATTTACATGCAATTCCAAACAGAAAAGGGGAAATCTACTGGGAAAATCAAATTAAAACAAACAAACAAACAAAAAAAAAGTTAAATCTAAGGCACAAGTGCACAGATTTATTGCACTTTTTAAACGAAAATCAATTAATTTCAGCCACCAAATGGCTGAATTTATATTTTCAATCACCCCCACAACCCCAAAAAACAAACGAAAAAAAAAGTAAAAAACAAAAAAAAACAACAACAACTGAAAAACAATAGCAGATGGTGTGTTGCTATAAATGACATGGCTCTACCATTTGGGGTTCTGCAGTCCAACATCTGAACACACAAAGATGCATTTCTCACGAGGGCTCTCACTGAGCTAGAGACAGTAGAGAAGACCAGACACAAATGGATACGAATCAGTCTATGGCTTGGAAGCAGTGTTTTCCCCAGACTTGTCATCATCTTTGTGCTCTGCGCCTCCATCTCCCATGTCTCCCTCTTCAGCGTTGCCCTGGAACATGTCGTGGGTCCACTTAGGGCTGCCACTGCTCTTGCGAACGATGAAGGCACCCCTGCCGCGTGGGTAATTTCCTCTGCCGCGCCCCCGAGTGTCCACCCACTTCATCTCCCCTTCCTTGTCCCGGTCGTCGTGCTGCAGTTAGATGAGAGAGATGTAAATTGAAACTCTCCTACTGGCCACCATGCAGCTTATACAGTCCCAAAATTGCTCACTTATACAGGAAGAGACTGTCTGAGTGACATGCCAAGCAACCCACCACCAGTTTTTGTTTTTAACGTGATGTTTATGGGGGCGCGTGTATCTGAGATCAATGTTAGCACACCTGGAAGTATTTCCGACTCTTGGGGGTGTATTCAGGGTCCCACTCCTCATCTGGGGGCCGTGGAGGGCCTCCCATATTGGGAGGAGGGTTGTTGTTGTTGTTGCCTGGGTAGTTTCCCCGATTCCATCCTCTTCCTCTCATTCTCGGCTGCAAATAACAAATACAAGAGAAGAGCTGTTAAAGTGAGAATAGAGAAGAAACCTCAGAGATACACAGAAGAACAAATTCAAGATCATTGGAACACAAATATAAAAGCTCTAACGTGGACAGAATTGTGGAAACCAGTCACAAAAATAGAATTTACTGTATAATAAACTGTATAATTCATTTTACCAGCATTTCACCATTTCAGTTAATAAAAACGATTGTCAGATACACACAGAAACTCAAGTCTTTACTTTCAAACCCAAATCTAAAATTTTTAATTTTTTGGGGGGGAAAAAAAAAAAAAAAAAAAATTACTATTGGACAGTAGAACACACTTCTCAAAGTAAATAACACAATTGTTGTCGGTTTTAATTTACACAGAAAACCTGAACAGTAAACCAAATTTTCGTTTGATTATATTTTAAATTTTTTTTTAAGTTGTTTGCATTTAATTTCCCCCATTTTGACAATAAATTTGTATTAAATCATGAAACAAATCCAGAAGAATGAAAATTTCAGAAAAAAAAAAATTGCTAGAATTAAAAGAATATTAAATAACTTAAATAATTTGAATAAATCAAACTTATGAATTAAATTGGTAAGGCATGCTTTTTGATTTTTAAAACTTGAACCATTAAAACAGAATTTGTGGGGGAAAAAAATGGATTTCATAGGGCCCTAAACCCCAATGAACTGCATACCTAGATTTCTTTGTATGCTTATTAATTTTAGCTTAGCATTTAGTATGTTACTAAACTAACATAGATAAGCCTAAACTGAAATGTTGTCTAGGCAGCTTCGAAACCAACTGGGGTCTCTCAAAGAAACAAATTCCATCTGTAACTCATCAATGATCAATAAGTCATATCAATGTCACAGAGAACTGCACGATACTTACAAATCCCCGATCGTAACCCCCATGACCTCTGTCATATCCTCCTCGGTCGTATCCTCCTCTGCCCCTCTCATAACCCCTGTCCATGTGGCCCTCATAGTCCCGGGGGCCACGATCCATGGGTCCCGGATACTCCCTTGACCCCAGACGGGCCTTGTTAAAACCCCCTCCCCCCTCCATGTGTTCCTCCGGATGGTACTCTTTCACTCTGTACTGACGAGGGGAGGGAGAGGAGGAGGAAGATGAGGAGGAGGAGGGAGAGCGTTCTCGCTTCTTTTTGCTTTTCCTTTAGAATAAATGAGAACAGAGTTAAAAATCCTCCGAATGGTGACTGGAAAATAATGAGTCTGCGGTTAATGCATGTTTTGAAATGACAATAGTGAAAAGGTGTAACTTAGTATCTTCTGGTTATTTGTGATTACAAGAATTGTGATAACACACTGTCTTAAATATGGTGATATATAACTAGATCTGAATTTCTCCAAGGAAAAAATAAGTGGTAAAGTCAGGCTAAGGTGTTAGGCTGTGCTTTTGTGTGAATTAAATTCTACATCAGAGCCACTTTGCCATCTTTGGGAGCTGTATGAGAATAAACACACAATGTAACCCCACATTTTGCACAATTAAGTTAAAAAGACCAAATTGCAATTTAAAACGTATGCAAATAAATGTAATAAAACTACAAATCACAATTCAGTATGCCAAAATGGCAACATGAAAATTACCCTGTGGTCTGTTTGATTTTGAATAATGAGCTTCATATTAAGAAACACGGACCTGCATTTGTACAAAGTTGAAATAAATGAATAGTACACATAACACTGAAATTATCCACAAAATTTCAATAGAGTCTGTATATTTGGCTAAATTAGAACATTGGAATCATAGAATTACAGGAATTTAAATTATACAACATTTAAAATCTAAAGGTTTAAAAAAAAAAAAAAAAAAAAAAACAGTGCTTCCTCCCAAAAACTAAAAAAAAAACAACAACAACGTGTTTTATGAATAAAGTTCAACTGTAAATGAAAACTGGTAAGTTAAACCAACATTCAATCATCAAATCATTGCAGTTTAGAAAATGAGCACAAGACTAAGATAAGTTGACCCAGACTCAAAAATAGATTCCCATTCAAACATTATTCATTATTAAGAATCAAAGAGTTGAACATACTTTGATTTCTTGTGTTTGGAGGATCTGTCAGGGGAGAGTTCATGGCTGGGTGTGCGTGAGCCAGCTGAACTCTTTCCCCCCTCTCGTTTAGGGTCCTTTTTACGGCGCTCAATAGCCAAGCGAAGGTCCAATGAATCGCCCTCATGCCTTTTACCATGATCCTGTAAAGACACAATGTCCAAAATAATGAACAAATTTTCTAGAATCATTAGTGTAAACAACTAAAGGTAAGAATTCCTCAATTTCATCTTGAACTAGCATGTGATTTCAAATAAATGTAAAGCTTAAAAGCACAGCTCATCCAAAAATGAAATTCAAGTCATTTACTCTCCATGTGGTTGTTACAAACCCAATTAACTTACTTTTTTTAATAAAAGATGATGTTTAGCAGAATCTCTTTTAAGGAATCTGTTTTCTGAACAATGAAAGTGAAGGTTGACTACTTTGATTGGACTACTTTCATTGCACAAAAGCAGAACGTGGGAGATTCTGACGAACGTCATTTGCACAAAAAAAGGACAGATTTCATTTTTGTGTGAACTAACCCTTAAACATTAATTAAATATGAATATATGATTAATAATTCAGGGTTAATCTAGGCACAAGAAGAAGAGGCTGAGAATATTTGCCTCACACTGAAATACTTATGGCAATGAAAGTCAAAATCCAGCTGAAAACTCCATCTATTGGCCATCTTTAGGAATAACCCAAATTCAATCCTCATTTTATTTAGTCACCCTCTATGACTGTACAGTCTTGCCTGATGTTGTCCAAGTTTTAATGAAACCAATGAAATGTGCAAATTTAAGAAGTAATGTGATAGAACATGATATGTTGGACACTCACTGAAAACGTGACAAGACGTCTATTAACACGCGAGACTTCACGACAAAACAAAAAAACTAAACAAAAAATGCACAGATCTCATGAGAAAGCAGCATGCTCCATGCTTTCCCAATGCTGATTAGTACTGAGCCTCACTTTTTTTGTTTTATAGACACATTTTTGAGATATACTTACTATTGCATTGGTTAGCGGTCCAGTGAAAGGCTTGGACACAGGATCAATTGTCACTTCCTTTTCATTAGCCATTTTGTTTGGGCAAGTATGTACCCACGATTAATCATACGACAAATGCTGGACGGTGAGAGCGTAATGCTCAGTAATACAAGACTGAGATTGGGGTTCTTGTGCATTAGCATTATACACCTCATAGCACATTTCTGCTGTTTCAGCTGGTACACACATTTGGGCGGGAATTTCAGATTTGAAAACGCTCTGTGTCACCTTGTAGCCGCTCTCTTCGAATTCCTCAAACAGATGAGAGTGCTTCTTAAAAGCACTGGGAGACACATCGATTCGCCTGTGGAAAACCATGCAAAAAAAGATATATTAAGAGAGGGACAAGGCATCTAAACCATGATAATCCACAAAGCGTCCGGTGACACACGAGTGGAACGCGGACCAGAAAACAAATACACCTACCTGTGGATCTCAGGACTCTTCCTCGGCTTCATCATTTCCATCTCTGCAGCTTTTCTTTGGTATATTCCAAATCGCTCATTCAGAGTCAACCCAGATGATTGGAAATGTTGAGCTACATTCAGAAGGAAAGGAAAAGAGTCACTTCTTGCACGGCATCATTTTAAAATTTTCAAATGTGAAGCGAAATTCTTTGAATTTCACTATAAAAAAAAAAAAAAAAAAAAAAAAAAAGAGAAAGGTCCTAGGTTTGCACCCTGAGGCACCTCAAAGCACAAAGTGCAAAATTAAAATGAAGGATTACACATAACCACCAGCTTAGTCTGGAATTACCTTTAATATGATGTACTATGGTGACTATATGTTGAGCAAATAGCTCTGAAGGGCTTCTGCGAAGCTGAGCAGACTGAATATGCTGGAAGATCGAGTGAAACTCCTCATGATCTTTTTTACCAGGGTGCACAAGATCCCGTGACAAACGTCTTTCTTTAGCTAATCCACCTGATGAGCTGAGGAAAAGCAGTAAGAGTCATACACATGTACCCAAATGTCATATAAAAAAACCCCAAAAAAAACAACAACAACAACAACAACAACAACAGAGGAGTAATTGTGATTTCAAATTCATACCTTTCTCCATCTTCAGTGAATGCCTTTATACTGAAATTAAACTGCGGGTCTTTCTTCGCTGATGATTTAGCGGGGGGTGAGGCCTCTCTTCCAGCTGGAAACAGTGGCCTGCCTCTATTCTCTGATACTCTGGATGGCGATGGAGAGGATGGACTGATCCTGCTCTTTTTCTTTTCTTTCTTCTTGGAGGCCTTCTCTTCTTTTTTAGATGCATGCTTCCGACTGCGATAAAGTTCCTCGTCCAGTTCCTCCTCAACATCTTCATCCCATTTCCCGAAACGCTCTTCGGTTAAGCCCCGCATTGTGACAAGAGTTTTGTCCTTAAACTTGGATTCTTCCTCAGTCTTCCTGTCTTTCATTTCCTGGCGATACTCTTCTTCTGCATCCAGAAATGGAAGTCCTTTGTCAGTCTTTGCACCATCATAGCCAGAATCAGACGCGTCGAAAACCGCTCTCAACTTGCTGCCGCTCTTGTCGCTGTCTGCGTCGCCCAAGCTTAAAGTCTCACCCCTGCCATTATCCCTGTCTGATAAGGGCTTTTTCTTTTCTGCCAAAAACCTGAGGTGAACAATCACAAGTTAATCAGGTTTTTGTACATCAAAAAGCAGATTGTTTTAGAAAAATGATTTAATTTCCAATCAGCATAACCTTTAACAGCAAGATAAGAAAGGTCACTTACAACAAACAATAGTTAATACATGCGCAAACTTATGACTCAACTTTTCAGCAATGCAGACACGACTAACCAGGATGGGTTTTTATTCCATACTTACATCATTAACTTTATCTCCTAAATTATGGGATTGCAAACAACCTCATAGCACAGGTAAACGCCCATTTGTGACATTTGAGTTTGAAATTGGTTTCCATTATAAGCTCTATTCTTCCAAGGATCTGTGTTGCTGTACAAGGACTAAACACATTTGAGAGAATGATGATTGATTAAAAACTGCCTGGAGGACAAAAGAAAGAGAGGGAAAACATCCAAAAACGAAAGCAAAAACATACTTTTTGAAAGCGGTCGAAATGGAGGCTGATTTGTCTTCGGTCTTCGAGTCTTCCTTTGAGAAGAACCCGAAGCCAGTTGAGCTTGGCGCCTTTGCTGGTGGACTTTTACTGGCAGGGCCGATGCTTCGCCACAGTGCACCACCGTTGCCGGCACCGGAAATGGACACTTTGATCTCTGACGGACCACCAGAAGATGCAGCTTTGCGTTTGGGGCTGCCATCATAGTCAGTTAGGCCTTCCCACTTGCTACTGGGTTCCTCTGGGGTGCTTCCTGTAGGCTTTGATGATTCCTTGCTGGTTCCCTTGCTTTCACTTGGTGAACCCCTTTCTTTGCGATCTTTAGAATGGAGTTGTCCAATGCTAGAGTTGCGTCGATGTGGGGATGAGGAACGGGAGGAAGAGCTGGAACGCCTGGAATGCACAGAGGATGATCTATCGGAATGGCGCGAGCGGCTTCGGCTTGCTGATCGTTTCCGTGGAGTGTGGGAACGTGAGCGCCCCCTCCTAGGGCTGTACGAGTGGTCGTACTGCTGCTGCTGCTGGTGGTGGTCTCTATGGCCGTGCCAGTTGTTGGAACGGTAACCATAGTTGCTGCCACCTCTATGATAGTTACCTCGTGGGAAGTAGCCACGCCCTCTGCCCCGGTACTGAAAGGGCCTCCGATAGCCACGGAAACCACGGTTATACCCACGATTGCTCTGGTAATCTCTGGAAGGATAGTTCCTCTCCCTGCTGTGGGAACGGGATCTTGATCTAGAGCTAAAGGATATGAAAGATGGAAAATCAAGTGAACAGATAGAGGAATACAGGAAGATCAGAGAGAGAAAAACACAGAAAGAATGCAGTTATGATTCATGAACACTTGATGGCGCTACAGAATCAATATTCACCCAAATGACACGGGTTTTTTTTTTTTTTTGCAATGAGCAACTTCTTTCCTTGACAGTGTTAAATCACTTCCTGTAAATTTTTGCAACGGATGCTACCCTTACAAGCCCTTTACCACTGACTAAAAGATTATGCCGCCTAAATGTATGCCTTCATCATGATCGTCTGAAATTACATATGGAAATTTCATTTAAAAGTAACTGCAACTTGAATTCATTACCTTAATCTGGCGATGCATAAAGTTAGACATGTTTAGAGCTTAACTACAGGCGCCATGGTCCAAATTTACCAGACTAAACCACGCATTTGCTAACAAGAAAATGTCTTACCGTTTGTGCTTTTTCATTGGAAAACAGGTTAAGAATAACGTTTACCGACAAGCATATCGACATGCTAAGCCACATGTAGTGGAAAGAGGTAGTCACGACAAACAAAAGGAAACCATTCTTAGCCTAACGCACACAGGACATGTACAAAAAAAACAACAAAAAGGGGTGGTCTGTTAAAAAAAAGAGAAAGGCTTAGAGGAGGAGCAACCTTCAGGAAACTGTTATCTTATTTTAGTCCTATTTGAATATTCATTCACTTTGGGTCAAGGGTAGGATAAAGCGCTCAGAAGCAGCTGTTTTCAAACTGAGCTATGACATTATAGCAGTTTAAAATAACCAGATTTCACATTTTAAAAAGTTATTCTAATTAACAGTTTGTTGCAAAGGAATTGGCTGTAATCTGTTGTATTTGTCTACCTGTAGCGACGCTTCCTGGACCTTGAGCGGGAGCGACTCCTGGAGTGAGATCGTGTGTAGGACCGTGATCTAGACCTGGATCTGGACCGGGACCGAGAAGCAGAATTCGGGGGCTTGGACATCTTTATATTCACCGTATCTGAAAAGGGAAATCACATAAACAAGGCTGTCACACTCACACAGTAATGTAGAAATGTGGAGAAAAGTCCCCTAAAAATAATTCAACCTTTATTACATTAAACCAGACCAAATAAATACAAAAAACAGGCCAGCTAAAAAACATGTGATTTACCTGTTTGTCATACACAAAACAGAGATTTACCAATACTTCTTATTTTTATGTTCACCAAAAAAGAAGAAGAATTCTTTCTTCTTTTGAACACAACAGAATATATTTTCCGTGGCATGGTTAAAAAAAAAAAAACAAACTATGGAAGTCGATAGCTACCAGCAACTGTTTGGTTACCAACATTTTTCAAAATATCTTCTTTTGTGTTCAACTGAAGATATAAATTCACGCAGGGTTGGAACAACATGAGGGTGAGGGTGAATGATGATAAAATATTCATTTTTGGGTGAACTAACCCTTTAAGTGCCCAACAACTCATATGCAGAATTGTCTTCGAAATGCTGTTTTGTTACTGCTTCTTTTTTTTTGGACAATAACTGAATAATTCAACAATGAAATAATTGTAAATAAAACTGTTGTTATTTATGCCATTATATTTATTAGGGCTGTAATCAATTACAATTTATCAACCCTCACTGTGTGTTCCAGTCATTTTGACCCAGAGAAGATTTTCTTTTTCCTGTAAACACTGGACTAAAATGTATTTATGTTGCTCACACTGTGTGTGTGTAACAACTTCCCCCCAAAATGTATCATTTTTGTACTTTAAAAAAAAAAAAAAAAAAAAAAAATTCCCTACCTTGTTAAACTTGTGGTCAAAATAAGCAGCCAAAGTTTTTCAACATAGTAGGCCTAGCTCACAATGATTACTGTTATCCCTCCAGTAATCTACAGCAGTATTGATCATGGTCACCTGAACTAATTCCTGTTTACGGTAACAAACTTCAAACATACGTGCTTTCCTACCTGATAAAAATTTACGGTAAGTGTTTTTTTTTGTTTTGTTTTTTACCTTGACCCACTATGGATGAATTCTTTGTACCGTGTGGACCAGATAAATCAAACATTAACAGAAAACAACTCTGAAAGCATGCAACAGATAACCACAAAAATGAGAACCAAACTGACTCGATGAGCCAGAAAGCAGAGGGTGAAACGGTTTCAGATTCTTAAACATGCCATACAAACACACTTCCTTATAATATTGAGCAAATTTTGCAGAAGTCATTTGCAATTAAAGAATGATGCATTCAGCCACTTTATTTGCAATACATACAACAGACTCTTGTTTTCATTTCTGACCAAAAGAATATATAGCTCACAATTGCTTACACTGGCTGGTTAACTATAACTCTATGAGAGGTTAAAAATCTCAAAGTGCTGCTTTTCCAGACTGTTGCATTTATCTAGTAACATGAGATGCCTTGGTTAACTGATATGCAGCATTATTCTGTAGGACAGAGATCAGGGTGTGTCATATAGCATCAAAGACTTGTATACATAAAGTCTATGGATTTGACAGTCAAATCAGGAACAGGAACAACTGCCAAGCAATTTTCACCCAGTCCTTTGGGGTAAGAGACAGTCCAGCCCAACCAGCGCAGCTAGTTTCTAATCTATTCAGGAAATACTACGGGAAAAAAAAAAAAAAAAAACACATTTGCACTGATCAAATCATCAGGACACGGGACACTCACTGGCTGTGTCTCAAAACCTAGTGAGCGGTCTACCTAGACAGCATTTTAGACTCCAAAGGTACTAGATGGGAAGTTCAATAGCAAATTTACTAGGTTTAGAGACATTGAGACACCCAAAAATGCTGTCTAGGTAGGCAGCAAACCTGCCTACAGGCTCAAACTGCTGACTAGGCATTGTTTTGCTGTCTAGATAGGCAGCTCACTAGATTGAGACATTATGGAAAACAGTCCTATTCTTCAACTATGTTCAGATGATAAAATCTCAATGCCAAAGCCAAGAAACAGCCATTTTATGAGACGCATTCAAAAACACTTTCGTTTTCACTTCTTTCATGTTAAGGGTGGAAATAAAGAACGAGTTCAGGAAAATACAGTCACATTACAACTATAACTACAATTTGATACGATCATCTACGGTCATACTCATTCAGGATTGTTTTAAAATTACAAATTAGGAAATATAATGATAAATAATATTTATCAACATCAACGTGTTCAGAATAACATACTAGCTGAACAATAACATCGACATTTACAAGTAAAGTAACCAAATGGCAAATTAAGTCGCCTTATTATGCGACCAAAATACAGAACGTTATCAAAAATCCAATTAAATTGCTGCGGTTAGCCATAATGCTAACACTAGCCCCATTAGCTCATTTCAAACGACTTAAAACGGAAAAAAGCAAAACTAAAAACAACGAAATAACACGAAAAAGCATTTTTAGGATAAATATCAACAGAAAATAGCGTTTTAGTGTTAAAATGAGTGAAAAATATACTCACCTTAGGAGCTAGTCAGACAAGCACGAGCTCTCTGGCTGAGGCGCTGCGCGCACGCGACGTAGGAATAACCTGTATTACACGCCAAACACTGATCGATATACGTCTGATTTTAAATATACTGATCTATTTCGCACATATAACCTATATGAGTTCAGTTATGTATGATTTCTAAGTAATGAAACTGAGAAGTGGCCATTTGGTCTCCTCAGGAAACGCAAGATGCTTCCGAAGCAGCAGACCCAGAGCTTCCTGATCAACACATGCGCGCGCGCACAGACGGTTCTACACGCCCCTTTTCTGCTATTCTTCCTCTGTTTGCTTTAATAAATGTTTTCTTTTTCTTTTCTTGAACATAAATAAGAACTATGAACGTTGACTTCAAACTTGGCATTTGTAGGTTTTTTATAAGCCTGTTAGATACTGTTTACCCATCCCTCAGTCCCTTTAGAGTTACATTTGAATACAAATACTATTTTCTCTCTCTTTTTATTAATTATAAAAAAATAGCTGCATGTTAATATAATATATGGTCATTTTTATTTCTCTGAGCTCTGCTGCAGCATTTACACACGGTAAAACAGACACACCGCCTCCATTTCAAACACCTGTTGAAAGCTTCTCCGAGTGACAGCTGTAATCACAAGCCACAGCCAGGGCCAGTTCAGAGAAATCTGCCAAACACCAGGCACTATTTCACAGAGAGGAAACACTACAGAGAGTCAGCCTGCATGAGCCAATCTACCTCAGACATGTCTGCAAAAATGCTATTGTTACAGAGGAGTTTCTGTAAGTCAGGACTTATTGGCCTTTTAAGCATTTTTAAAATAGCTGTTTTTTTTTTTTTTAGCAAATATATGTGATCATACACACATAAATGTTTTATGAATTGTGGCTCTTACTCTGCAACACGTGTTTCCTGAGTCTGTTGTTCCAGGAAGTAGTTACGTGCTAATCTCACTTTCTCACATTTGTGAAGAAATAAGTAATGATTGAGAAACACAGCTAAGGTTATTCTTACTATAGTCTTGGTGCACATGGTGTTATATTATATGTCATTGACAATGACTTCCAATAAGGTAATCCTATTAAAAAGATAGAGATAAACATTCTTGTCTGGGTGGTATTAAGACTGCTGGCAGCTGCTGTTGCAAAAATAGTCATCTGCAACAAGGCCAGAGAAAGTTTCTGGTGCGGATCTGCAATGAGTACATCAGAACTAAATCATCAATCATATATGTATTTTTAAAATAAATACTATATATATATATATATATATATATACACACACACACACACACACACAAGCAAACACATCAAAACTAAATCATACAAATATTTAAAAGTTCTGTAATATTATCAGCATGTATCATATTTTAAATGGCACACTTCAGACGGAATGAAAGATAGCTGCACAGCACAACTCTTGCAATCCTGTCTGTCACATTGGCAAACTGTTTACATTCCCAAACTGATCTAGGGGGTAACTACATTGAGACAGTTTAATGTTAGCTTAATTCATGTCCAATAAAGTCTTTATTTTTGGTGTAGATCCTATTTTGCATCTCATCTGCCTGGATGCTCACACATGAACACATGCAAAACAATGAACTAGAGAATGAAAGAAAAGTAGCTTTTCCATTTGAAAACCACAAGTAAATATCTATATGTGCACCACAACCAAATTTAGAGGGAGTTCATGGCATGGGTTAATTTCAATAGAATAACACACTTTCAGTGGAATGTTCTGCTTTCTTTGTCTTGTGGTTTTCTGTTCAGTTAAGAACTATTTTTCCATCCTAAAATCAAGGGTGTGCTGTTTCTTTCTCCCCACGCTCTGCTCAGTAGCACTGCGTACAATATCTTAAAGCCCTATACTCTTTTCTGGTTTTTGTTTTGCATGCATTTGAAACATGAAAGTGGCATGTTTGACACTGAAGGTACAGCAGGGTGTTAACTTTGTCCATTTCTAGGCCTTTACAGCTGTAGTGATGACACAAGTGTGCAAAAGTAGCTTCACCTCAAAAATGATCACATTAAATTACTCTCAAACCAATTCAGAAACATTCACAGGAGAAATATGATAAAAACAGAAAAAAAGAAGCCTTACCTCTGGCGTTCAGTAGTAGAGAGAATACAAGAGAAAGCAAAAGTAAATTCAGCCTATCAGCAATGAACAAAGAACTTCCTGTATTTGAGTGATAGAGCTACATGCTAAGTCATGTCTTGGCTAAATGAATGATACTTTCAGCTCAAGCGCAAATGCATTCAGTATATGAAGATAACTTCAGGCGAAGTTCTACCACTTCAGATTAGATCTGCTATATCCTACCAGTCATTACTGAAAACTCACTTCTTTTTACTGGCTTTTATGTTCACTACATGTTGTAAAATGTTATGCATGTCTTCTGTCTGTTTTTATTTTAGCAGTATTTTATAATGCATTGTAAAGCACATTGGTCAGCTGCTGCTGTATAAATGGTGCCATATAAATAAACTTTGACATAATCCTAATACAGCAACCAAGGTTCGTCCATAAGTAGAACAATATTACTAAAACTAATCACTGTCACCATGCTCTTATTCAACCATGTAAGGAATTAGCATACTTATATTGTCTATGTAGAACAATATTGTTAAATAAACTATTAAAATGTATCCAATTAAATAAAATGAAATAAAATACAATAAAATAAAATACAATGAAAAAACCCCCCACACATAACAACATTTCTAAAACTTAAACTAAAGTTACAAATGAAAACTATAATAATATATAAACAATATTAAAATAACACATACTGATGGAAACACTGCATCCAGTTTGCAGGGAGCAAATTTGGTCATTAAATCTGATCGACCTTCAACTGCGTCAAACATTCAACAAACAGTCTTTTTTAAACAAAATAAATGTTGTCTTTAATGAACTCACTGTGTAAACATTGTGCAAATGTGGAAAAGGTCTGTGAACTGAGTAAAAATCCTTAAATTAAATTAAATGATATAAAATATAGTCTATATTATCTGTATTACATATATAAAATATGTACAATCTATTTTTCTTATGAATAACAAATGAAAAAATTTGCTGTTTTTTAGTTAAGCTTTCAATAATGTTTCGCTGTTCTATACTCCACAGTTTTGTCTCATGCTTGGCTCACATTATTACTATCTATGACATTGTAAAAATACAATCCACAGTAGTAACCAGCCAAAAGAATGCAGACAGAGTTTCTATGTATTCTAGAAGCTCTAAACATTCTAAAACCCAAAGAAAGAGCTGCTTTGGAAACATTATTTATCGCTCGTTTCTGGAAATAATATATTATGGTGCAGCTGCAAGCAGGTATATAAAGACATTAAACAAAGCAACACAGTGTGAAGCAAATATGTGGCTGATGAAAACATGCTGCAAGACCACATTTAAATAGAGAGGTTGCAAATAAATGCAGGGCACACACATTTATCCACACTTACACACTCACATACACGCTTATCAACAGCAACCAAAACAGCTCCACAACAAACAACCAGTACATTCTCAGTTATCTTCACACCTTGCAATGACTCATGGGAAACTGTCCAGTGAGGCTTTATGTTGTCCGTCCTGTGCACCAAGGGGTCATGACACAGCATACTATTTAACAGGCCTTTAAAGGTCAAAGGTTAGAGACAAATATGCACTTTGGATCCAGAGCTCTATCCGCCATCTTGGCCAATTCAGACAAAGACAATACAAAGTTGTGTTAATTTTAGTTTATTTCAACTTTAGTTTTAGTCATTTTGGTACTTCACCTTAAACTTATTTCAGGTGCCTGAAAAATCATAAATTCGATTTTTTCACTATGCTCAAATTTGAAAGATACCAAAGTCTTCTATCAAAAGTCAAACATTTCAGTACGAATTCAAAAATGTCCCATCTTTCTTTGTGTCAGTTTTTATTTCCCCAATAATTTCAGGAGAAACATCTACAAAAACAAAGTTGAAGCATGACTTCTAAAGTCTCCTGAGCTCTCCTGAGCAACATTGGAGCAGTGCATTTTTTCCTAGGGGTTATTCAAATCAAATGCAAACCTGAGACCAGTTTTTGTGGACACAGGCGGCATGCTCTGTCACTCATTAAGATCCTATTCGTTCCTGTCATGCCAAATGAATTAAAACCCAGCTGGCAGCATCTACCTTACTCATAACTCACTTTGTATCTGTTATCATCCATCTAAAAATACAGTGCCTGGGCCTCAGACCATCAGGGCCAAGAATACGTCAGTGGGTGTTGTGTTGGTAAAACTTCAGGTGGATGTTGCCAGACACAAAAAAGAAACAACAAAAAAGAAACAACTGGAGCAGTTTCTTTTTTTTTTCTATTTCTTTTTTTGTTACTATGTTTTCTTCATATGTGCACCTAAAAATAAAAATTGCAGAAAAGTTACACACCTCGTGTCATCCTGGATGAATTCTTCATCAGAAGAGATTTGGAGAAATATAGCATTATATCACTTGCTCACCAATGGATCCTCTGCAGTGAATGGGTGCCATCAGAACGAGAGCCCAAACATCTGATAAAAACATCACAATAATCCACACGACTCCAGTCCATCAAATAACATGTTGTGAAGCAAAAAAGCTGCATGTTTGTAATAAACAAATCCATCAATAAGGCATTTTAACCTCAAAAATATGAGTCCATAATTCATAACAATGCTTATTCCAGAACAAAATAAGGTCCATTCCAGGTTTCCCTCTCACATCAAAATCCATCAACGTATTTGTTTAGAACTGTTTTGGACTGTTCGCTAATAAATTTGATCTGTGCATATTTCTCTCCTGATTCATACGATGGCTTTTTCATTAAAGACAGCAATATTATGGATCGAGGACTCATATTTTAGCCGGAAGTAACGGTTGAAAGTAACAAAACGCCTTGATGGATTTGTTTCGTACAAAAACACAGCTTTTTGCATTTTTGGTTAACTAGAACTGGGTGTCCATGCATGCACAGACTCTCAAAGAGAACGAGAGGATATGGAACTAGTTTGTAAACTTTATAAATACAATATGTATAGGAAAAGGACGAGATGAATGCAAATGTACACGAGTTATTATTGCACAGGAGATGAGATATTGTTCAGCAAACGCTGGAAGGCTGAGTTTAGATTCAGCGCTGCTCTCTGCTGGCTAAAATTATTCACTGCACAGAGATGATATACTGTGTAACAATGTTTTTCAGTTAAAAGTAAGTGTGTTAAGCCCTTTCCACATTTCTGGGGTTCTCAGAAGCGGACAAAACGTGAACTGACACATAGCCCCTTTCATAAAGATTTATTCCACAGGTCTGTCATAATCAGGCAAATATACATTAACATACAGAATATCGCCCCCTTCTGATGCTCCACACCTTAAATAACGCAATAATTCAAGACACACATTTTTCTACTTAAAAGAACAGTAACAATACATCATAACAACAACAATAACAATAATAATTAATATCATAATGATAGCCAAACATTGCGTATTTCCAAGTTGTATTTTTCTAAAATTCATCATATAGTGACTCATATAGACACATAATCGGCAGGTGACTTTTTAAAGAAATTCAACAATTTTGCACCATGACACACAGTGAAATAGACAGAAATAGACTTTTTGCAAACGTCTTATATGTATATAAGTGTCTTTTTAAGGTTCTCCTCCACATCTTTCACTTCCTCAAAGTGCTTCCACAGAAATCAGCGGTTTCTGTCTTGCTGTGTTTCTAAAGTTAAAGCAGTCTGTTTGTCGGTTTGGCACACATCGGGGTGGAAGCAGTGGTAGCGTAAGGCTTCTCTTCTCTTCTCCTCCAGAAGGCTCTGCTCTCTCACAGGACCTCTGCAGGGAGAACAAGCCAGAAACAAACATGCAGAAAGAATTTGATTCAGCCTTTAAAGTCAGTTACTGAAATAGAAGTAAATGACAGTGTCAAGCTCCCAAAAATGACAAAATAACAAAAAGCTAGCATATGGCTTCAAAGACAAAGAAATGCAGAAAAGAGAAGCCTGGAGATTCTGCGAACCATTTTTTTTTATGTTCAACTGAATAAATTCTGCTTGCTTTGGATCAACTGAGAATGATGACAATTGTCATTTTTAGGTGAACTATTCCATATAATTGCTCATCAATACATTACTGATGAAACTGCAACATCAGTAAATTTCAATTTTATATGGATAATGCTTTCATAAAAATGCTATATTTTACATAATACCAGTACCAAAGTATCTGCATGCTTAAGGGAATAAAATGTAAGACATTTGAAAAGATTTTTATTATTATTTAAAAAAGAACTAAATGTTTTTAAAAAAGTAAAGCAATTAATAAAATGTATGCTATTTATTCCCTATATTTTATATAGTTATTCACTATATAATATTTACTAAAATATAATCATAAAAAAAATTACATAAAAGTAAAAAATCCATACATTTCTATACAGATACTTATTATATGACCTTATATTTTTATACATTTACTCACTATATATTACTTACTAAAATATAATCATAGAAAAATTACATAATGGTAAAAAAATCTATACATTTACATACAGATACTTATTATATGACCTTATATTTTGAAAAATTATCTGTAATTAAATGTAAGACCTTTTTAATTCACATTTGAATAAAATCTAATGAATAATAATCTAATGGAATAATTAGTCAAATAAATAGTCTAATTTTGTAAAAAAAATAAATATATATTAGAAAAAAAACATACATTTATATACAGCTGTACTTTTTTATGACCTTACATTTTGAAAAATTACAGAGTATTTTGTGCAAATTCCCATTTCAAGAATATGACCGATTTTTTTTTTTTTTTTTTTACAGTAATATGGTCATTAGTCTTGATATTAACAAAATACAATATCTTATCTAATCTAATAATATCCAATATCTTACCTGCCACATGTTGAGGTTTCATAGGCCCCGCCTTCATCATGAACGGTTCCCCTCCCTCAAAGGCCATGATTGGGTCAGCAAGTTGGCCCTGCCCACTGTTTCCACTGCCACTGTGATTGGACAGCTTGATGATCTCCTCAAAGTCTGCTGCCTCTCCATTGGAGGACAGTCCATTCTGATGCTTAGTGGGCTGGACGCCGTTAACGACGGGTGCCGCGTCCCAGGACACAGAGCTGAGCACGAAACATGTATAATTCTCATCAACAACGAAATATGCAAAACATCTCTTAGCACATTTCAAATCATGCCTAATTGCGCAACTTTACCTCATTTTCATGTCTCCTTGTGATTGGTTAAAATTTGTCGCACCACTATGGAGAGTTTCTGACGGATTTTTCTGGATTACTGCAAGACAAGAGAATAACAGTATTATATTTCTCATTTAAACTCATTTACAATATTTTTTCAACAGAGTAAAGAATTATTTTTAAGAGTAACATTGCATACACAACACTACAAATCAGTTTTTACCGCTGTCAGAGACTCTGCCGTTCACTTGAGCCGGCGCCTTAATGTCTTTCTGCAAAGAAACAAAAAAAGCAAGTTCATTTTCCTTTCTCTGTGTGTGTGAATTCATTTCAGACTAAATAAAAACACAGATGTGTCCCACCTGTCCCCCTGCGTCACTCTTGCGAGTCCTTTTCATGATTTCTTCCAGACGCTAGAAAGGTGAACACAGATGTTAGTCAAACCCACAGGAAAGGAAAATCACTTGAATAGCTCATATGTTTCTCCCAGAAAGCAATGAGATTCATTTGTTCTCAATAGAAGCATTTGGAGAGTCTCTCGTTTTACCTTCTTTCTCTCCAGACGCTCCTGTTCCTCCTTCTGGAAGTGTTTCTCTCTCTCTATCCTCTGTCTCTCTGCTTCCTCTCGGGCTTTGGTTTCGGCCTCCTCTCGCTGGAAAAGACACATATATTAAACTTCATTACCCATAAATTCATTAAACATCTCTAAATTACTCATAAGCCCTATGACATGACACCAAGGGCTGGTACAGAGGCAACATTAGTGTTTTTATCATTAACAAAAACTAAAACTAAAATTAAAAGTGTTTTCAATAAATGCTGAATATACTAAAAGCTGAAATAAAATATTATTAAAATATTAGAGGAAACATCCCAACTTAAAAAAAACACTTTGAAATATTGCATTTGTAGCTAACAGAATAAGTTGAAGTGCTAAAAAGTCTCTAAAAACTGGAAAAATTAAAGTTATATATAAATATAAAAAAAGCTAAAAAAAAAAAGACAAAATCACATAAATTATTAAATTTACTCAAACAAAATGAAAACTAACTTATACTAAAATTTAAACCAAAATTTAAATTAAAACTGAAAATAAATCAATAAATAATAGATAAACTTAATCTTTAGAAATGTTTAAGTTGAAGTACTCAATTACTAAAAAAAGACAGCTATACAGAAATATTTAAAACAAATACAAAAATGACAAAAGCATAGCAAAATGACTAAAATATACAACTACAACTAAAATTAAAAATTTAAAAATAAAAGCTATTTCCAAAATATTAATAAATACTTTAATAGTATATAAATAATACTAAAATAGCAATGATCACATCAATAGTTGGTTGTATTTTAATTTCACTCCTTTACCACAAGGGGGAAGCAGCAGCCAAAAATTCCCTCTGTTTGATTCATTTTAATATTCCTCACCTAGACACAGTATCTTTCAACTGCATATCAAAAAAATGGATTGCATACTGAATCATAAGCATAAATGCATTAAAATAGTTTGTTTAATCTCATAGCCTATAAATGCAGATGTGGCATCAAGTTGATCTGTGTTCTCAGTCAGTTTAGATCTTGAGAAAAACCTTTTTGATGCTTTGTACGTCCAGAGAGCCACAGACAGACCCATTAGGCCTGTCCTGCATGATCAAATCAGACCAGAACACAGGCTTGGTGTCAGATGGGCTCTGTGTGAAGGACAGCAGATGAGAGTCGCCCGCAGGCTCACGTGACATCACAGATCTGAACCGCAGGAGACTCAAGCTAATGTCCTTTTGTCTGCCTGTGCCTCGGTCACCTTGAGGCCCTGAAGGTCTTTTGTATTGAAATGATTTTACTGAAGACTGAAGATGGATTTTAATATATTTTGGTAGAAAATCATATATGCGATAAATATATCATTAAAATGAATATTATTTAAGCCAATTTGAGCCAATTAGTAACTAACAGAAGCTTTTCAAAATCCTCCAAAACTTGAGATGTTTGTGATAAATGGTCTTTATTACCCACGAAGCACTGCTCACCTGTCTCTGCAGACGCAGGTTTTCCTCCTGCTCGACTCGTGCTCTCTCCTGCGCCTCCTTCTCCTCCTGCAGACGCTGCTGCTCTGCCATGAAGCGCGCCTCCTCCTCCCTGCGCCTCCTCTCCTCCTCCTCACGTCTGGCGTGCTCCTCACGCAGTGCTCTGAATGAAGATGAGGCAGTGTTAGTGCCACAAGAGATATGAATATTCGTTCTCAGTCAACACCTCGGATGCAGGGTTATACCGTTAGCTAAAGCCAAACCATGAAAAAACTTTTTCGTTACTTTAAATAAAATAAACATTAACTGAAAATATAAAAAACCTTTATTTCTGCCATTTGCTCAAGCAACATTTCTCATAATATAAATAATGATAAACTATAAAGACATTTAAAAAAAAAAAAATGACAAAAATGTTCAAAACCTGAACTAAAATTAAAATAAAAATAAAAAATATCTAATTAATACAACTAATAAATTACGAATATTAATAAAAATTATAATATTAAAACTTAAATTATAAACACTAAATTATAATTTACTAAATCAATGATACTAAGATAACACTGCTCAGAGAAGAACACCTATGGATTATTTATGAGCTGTCTGGCGAACGGAAAAGTCGTGGAGACGATCTTTTACAAAATCATGTAAATCACAGTCTAATGAATTATTAAATCAAAATATAAATTTATATTTAATACCATTTTTATTTATTACATTTAATAATCATTTATGTAGTTATGATCAGCTCTAAAATATTTCATCTGCAAGAATTTGTAGAGCATCTATAAAATTATTTTAAAAACCCTTATCCAATAATCATAAACAACTGGAAAAGTCATAGAAATTCACTGTCTAAAAACTACAGAAATTCTATCAACCAGTGTTATTTCAGTATTTATTATAGTTTAGTTTCATATTATAATTTAGCTTAATATTTTGTATTTTAATATATTTTATTTATAATTTTATTATGTGCTTTTGTCATTTTTGTTGTTATTACGATCCCCCCACCACAATTTTAGTTTTAATTCAGTTTTAGTTTTTATTTATTTCCAGTTAGTATGGTCATTTTAGTGCTACAATAAACTTTTTTCAGTTAGTTGCAAAGGCAACATGTTTTTACATCTAATATTAATATTTCATGTAGTTTCAACTTATTTCAATCAACAGAAATGTTTTTTAATAGTTTTAGTTTTAGCAAACGATAATAACCCTGCAGTGATCATTTTAAATGTCAATCCAGCAGTATCTTTCTTTCTTTGCAAAAGTGGGCTGGTCATTTGTTGACTGTGCAAGACCAAAGCAGTCTATAACCAACTGACCTGCTCTTCTGCTCCTGCTCTCGTCTCTCCTGCTCCTCCCTCTCTCTCTGCTCACGGGCCTGACGTCTCTTCTCCGCCAGCACACGGGCCGCCTCCTCAGGATCATTGGTCCCAGCCGTGGGCTTGGCGAACGGAGGGCCGGGCTCCGGAGAGAGCGATCGGGAAGGTGTGGCTGCCGCATTGGCCGCCTCTGGTTTCTGAGGAGCTACTGTGATTGGTGCAGAGGGAGTGAGGGGCGTGGCCGGAGCAGACGAGATGGTGATGTCAGGAACACTGTGAGCAGCTAAACAGAAAAAAAAAGAAAAGAAAAGCCCATCAAGAAGAGTAAATACTTACGTTTCGTTCATACATATTAAAGCTGAAAAAAAGTCCTTGAAAACCATTGAGCCGTCACGCTGATTTATCTGAGAGCAAACCGGTCGTCATGACGATCACACTCACTCTTTGTGTCCTTGGGAGGGTCAGCCTGACGGGGCTCCTTGGTTTCCACGGCGACAGCAGCAACGGCGGGGGCCTGCAAGCGGGCGGGAGTCTGAGCCCGTTTAGGCCGGGTCTTGGTGCCAGGAGGAGTCCGGCCCGCAGATGAGGGTGGTTTGGGGGACACCGCTGGATTGGGGGATAGGGGGCGACTTCTGGGCGTCGCAGGTGATGAAGCTCTGTTTTTAGCTCTGATATTTGGGCTAAAAAGAGAAGAGATTTAAGAAAACATCCCAGTATACACTGATTTCAACAAGTCTGGAAAAAAAAGGATTTGTCTGGATTTATATTACATTACTTTGTAATAAGCTTTCAATGTAATTTAATTTCCTTTTTTTGTAATTTTTTGTATGTGCTTTTGTCTATCTATCTATCTATCTATCTATCTATCTATCTATCTATCTATCATATTACTATTTAGGTTGAATTAATTTTAGCTTTAGTTTAGTTTTAGTTTTTATTTCTTTCCACTTAATAATTTTAGTGCTTTAAATTCAACTCTTTTTAATGAGTTACCAAGTTTTCTTTCATTCAGTTTTAGATTTTGTTTTTATTTAATTCTTTATTTATTTCCTTAACCGATTTTCCACTAAAAAAATAAATCAGGATTTACTCGGGAATAAAAATAACTTAAGATATTTAGTCTTGCTTTCTTGAAAAACTGATCAAAATTAATTGAGTATAAGCTTAAACCAAGAAAAAATATCTGTCGGCAGGATAAAAAAATATATATTTTTTTCTCTTTGAATTAAAATGTATTTTTCTTAGCACACTGACATATATTTTTCCTTGTTTAAAGCATAAACTCACTTCATTCAATTTTTCAGAAAACAATACTTACTATACTTACTAACCCTAAGCTGAATAATAATAGTGACAATGTGGATTTTGTCACAGTGAGGAAACAAATTATGCTGGAAAATTGGTGGCTGTTTAAGAAACAGTGTAAATAAGCAATCAGGCAGGACATGGACCGGCCATAATAAGAGTACAACCTTAATTCTATAATGGCTAATGTATCACTTTTCCACAAAGCAACTGAACACAAAGGCTTGAAAAGACCCAACAGCCTGCTAGAAACCCTGCTGAGCTGGATCAGAGCCTCTCTTTGGCTCATGAGCGCACAGTAATTTAACCTGCTGCAGCTTAAAGAGCATGTGCTCTCTGTGTGTGTGTGTGTGTGTGTGAGAGAGAGATAGAGAGAGAGAGAGAGAGTCACCTGGCTTCTGTTTTCGTTCTGGTTATAGATTGGGACTGTCTTTTCTTCTCCACTTTTTCTTTAGACAGAGCGCTCTTCTCCTTTTCGTTCTCTCGTTCCTTGTCTTTCTTTTCTTTCTTCTTCTTCTCAAACTAAGAAGACACAGTGATGGATCATTTCAAAGTCAAGTCAGGACAAACTGGATTTTTTATTATTTACGTAATTTAAAAATTAAATGAATGCTTTCATTCAGTAAGGACATATTAAATGGATCAAAAGTGATAAAGACATTTATAATGTCTTACAAACAAATTTAAAAAAATTAAAAATTATTTTCTCAATATTACTCTTTTTACTACATTTTTTTAATCAAATAAATGCAGCCTTGGTGAGCATAAGAAACTTCTTTCAAAAACAATAAAAACTTTCGAATGTTAGTGCATATTAGCATTATTATATGAATAACTCTGCATTTGTGAGTGGGTTGTTGTGCGCATGTATTTACCGGTGTAGAGTTGCGTCTCTGCTGGCGTTGTGTGATGTCTGGTGTGCTGGCCGAGACCCTCCAGCGTTCAGCGCTGTGCTGGTGAGGATGATGATGGGAGCAGGGTGTCAGAGGAGATACGGACGCAGAGCGGGAACACTGATCTGAGATCAGACAGAGACACTCACTTGTAGTTGTTGTTCAAAACATGACTGAGAGATCTTACAATACTGTTCAAAAGTTTGGGGTTGATCTTTTTTAATGTTTCTAAAGCAGAAGCCTCTTATGCTCAGCAAGGCTGCATTTATTTGATCAAAAATACCATAAAAAACAGCAATATTGTGAAATATTACAATTTTAAATAGCTGTTTTCTAATTTAGTACATGCAATATAATTCTGTGATGGCAAGACTGAATTTTCAGCATCATTACTCCAGTCTTCTGTGTCACATGATCCTTCAGAAATCATTCTATTATGCTGATTTGCTGCTGAAGGAACATTTCTTATTATTATTATCTCTGTTGAAAAATTCTTTCGAACCCCAAACTTTTGAACAGCAGTGTACATACAGATGATCTGTCATATTCAGAAGTGTTCTAGCATACTACAATATTTTCAGTGTGCAGTATTTATACTATGAACATTAAGTAACATTTCTATAAGCATGATTCTGAAATATGGGGTAAAAAAAAGCACCTCGAACAGGGTATAATATATTCCAATCTAATACATGAACTACGATTTTTATCCTTATTGACTAAGATGAACAGCCAAAAGTCAAGGTATTTTTACACAAAAATGGATAAAATAATGCAAAATAATCATATTGATTTCCAAAATGATAATTGGATATTATATACAGTACATATACTTATGAAATGAGTTCATGCATCTTACTGTTCAAAATGTATACTGAAGGTAAAAGTGCATACGATTTTACGCAATCTTTTTTTATTGTACTATAGTACATACTAAGCAATATGCAGATAGTTAATATATGACCCTGGACCACAAAACCAGTTTTAAGTGTCAATTTTTCAAAACTGAGATTTATAGATCATCTGAAAGCTGAATAAATAAGCTTTCCATTGACATCTGGTTTGTTATGATAGGACAATATTTGGCCAAGATACAACTATTTGAAAATCTGGAATCTGAGGGTGCAAAAAAATCAAAATATTGAGAAAATCGCCTTTAAAGTTGTCCAAATGAAGTTCTTAGCAATGCATATTACTAATCAAAAATTAAGTTTTAATATATTTATGGTAGGAAATTGACAAAATATCTTCATGGAACATGATCTCTACTTAATATCGTAATGATTTTTGGCATAATAGAAAAATCAATAATTTTGACCCATACAATATATTTTTGGCTATTGCTACAAATATACCCCAGCGACTTAAGACTGGAACTTTTGTGGTGCAGGGTCACATATTTCTATTCTGAACAACAAAGAGAAAACTTAATTTGAGATCCCAAAGAAAGAAAGAAAACAAACGGTCAATTTCATCAAATTAAAACAATACATACTAAGCTCAAATAGATAAATAGACTCCATTTGGGAATTAAAATTGCTAAATTTTAAACTAAGGCTAATGAAATGTACATAGAATAGACAGAAAGGTTTTTTTCACTTGTTTGATTTCAGCAGACAAGATTAACTGCTTGTTTTCTCTCAATGAGGCCCATTTATGATGTGTGTTTAACTCATTACATGGGTGTGCATGTATTTTGTGGTGAGTATAACCGTTACCTCAGGCTCCTGACATGTTAACTGTGTGTGATGTGTAACTCACGGGGGTCGCTGCTGTTCTGGAGGGTGGCGGCGCTCCGGCTGCGAGCCAGAAAGGAAAGGGTGGGCGTCATCAACCTCTCCACGATGCGGCTCTCCCACGGGCTCAGACGCAAGCTGCGGGCTGACACAAGAGGGCGTTGTTAGCATCGACACATGTGGACACATACCGCAGGTCACTCGACAAAGGGCCGAAGCAGCTTGCTGTAACATCCAGTAACAGTGTGTCTGACCAATCAGAGCGGCTGTTACTGGAAGCAGAATCCTCAGGCCCTTCACCGAGTGAGTGATTTCACGACCTGGACATGTTTGAGGACTTCTAATCCACATAACCTACACTATTGTGAATTTTGTGATTGCTGTACTTATTTACACACACATTCACACACTTTACTTGCTCATCTGATCATTGTAACTTCAAAGAAGTTGAAGTTTCAATTTAATTAGTGAATTTAACCAGTACTGTTACTCATGCTGGTTAAATCAAGAATGCAGTAACTAGTATAGTACAGAGCGATAATATATATATACACTACCTTTCAAAAGTTTGGGGTCAGTAAGAAATTATTATTTTTATTCAGCGAGGACACATTCAGTTACCATCTTCAAAGAATCTTGAAATATAAATGTAAAAATATGATCAGTTTTTAAATGTTTTCAACATTAATAATAATAAGAAATGTTTCTTGAGCAGAAAATCAGCATATTAGGATGATTTCTGGAGGATCATGTGACACTGAAGACTGGAGTTATGATGCTGAAAATTCAGCTTTGCATCACAGGAATAAATTACTTTTTAAAATATATTCAAATAGAAAACATTTATTTTAAATTGTAAAAATATTTTACAGTTTCTACTGTATTTTTGATCAGATAAATTCAGTCTTGCTGAGCATAAGACATCTTTCAAAAGCATTTAAAAATATAACCCCAAACTTCTAAATGGTGGTGTAGATGGCAAAAAAATATGATGAGATAACTTTGAGCTCATACTGAGATATTATAAACCTCTAAAGGAGACAAATCTGAGCATTTTGCTCTTCATTTGATCTCGTTGCTCTCTAGGAGAAACATTTAGATATTTTAGAGACTATTTATAAATTTTCTTTCCTATGAATGATTTAATGGCATGTCTAGACGAACAGCACTCTTACAGCAGAATAAATGGTTCATGGGTTCAAAGACGGCTTAAAACTGGTTTTATTGAGGGAATTATGGGATGCTGCTGTGTTAATAATCTGACAGCACATTAAAATGAAGTCTGTGCTGTCACACAGATGACTGAATGACATTTCTCTACAGACACGAGAAAAACAAGTGATGTGACGAAGAAATTAATCTGTGGTCTCGTTTTCTCCCACGCTCCTTTTCTACAAACACACATATGCATACACACTTTCCCCACTCAGGCACAAACAGGCAGAAACCCACTCTGAATGTCGTATTTCCAATCACACAACATTAAAACGATACTGTGTATAAAAACAGACCCTTGTTTTCTATGTAGCAACAAGGTGGTGCGCTGATCTGACAATTTAGCAACACGAGAAAATTTACAACACTTCGTGACGGCTCGTCACTGGCTGTTGCTAGGCAACAGCTGCCTTTTTTCTCCCCCACTGCGGCAAACTGTGCTGTTGCCCGAACTACTGTAACAGAAGGTTTGATCACGATCTAGGACATATACTCTTTATACTATATATTTTAAAAACGAATACAGCATATGGTATTTTTACAGGAAGCTTGATGCAAAAATACACCTCGAACAGTATAAGCTAAAATATGTTTAACCCAAATATTATGTGTTATATCTCAGCATAAAGTGCACTCTGAGATGAGTGGTCAACTCTAATGACAGGGAAATAACTACAGACCATGAGCTCCACAGTTACCATGCGGTGCACAATGCCGTTATTATGTTGATTTATACACATCTGCATAGCCACAGCTTTGCTGACTTATCATTGGTACATTCTGCTGCATGTGGATGTCAGCATTCTAGAAAACCCATTATTTCCTCGGACAGGAAACTTAAAATGAGGCTATGTTCAGAATACTATTTCTGCATTCTAGCATGTATACTGTGCATAACATGTAAATTATCCACATAGAACATCAGGATGGCACACTAACTTTTGCTGTGTAAAGTATCCAAGCTCACAATACAATGTGCTCAAACTGATTTCTAGGATGATGAATATTATGATTTCTGACCTCTTGTCTTTAATTTGACAGACAAGAGTGGATTAAAAATGTGGAAAATAGTTGTTTTTATGTCCAATGACTAGACACCAGTTGTAGAAATAAACACACTAATAACACACATACTAATAAAAATATAGCATATTACTGTATGCTATAATTCTAAAATATTCTGGCATAAATAAGCAACACAATATTAATGGCTGCTGAAACTTCAGCTTTGCCATCACAGGAATAAATTACATTTTAAAATAAATTAAAATGGAAAACAGTTATTTTAAATTAAAGGGATCATATGACGTTGCTAAAAATAACATTATTTTGTGTATTTGGTGTAACGCAATGTGTTTATGCGGTTTAAGGCTCAAAAAACACATTATTTTCCACATACTGTACATTATTTTTGCTTCTCTAAGCCCCGCCTTTCTGAAACACGTCGATTTTTACAAAGCTCATCGTTCTGAGAAGCGAGGCGTGCTCTGATTGGCCAGCTATCCAGTGCATTGTGATTGGCCGAATACTTCGAGCGTGAGACAGAAATGTTACGCCCCTTACCGTATTGTGATGCCATGTCCCGGCGCAACGAGACAAAAAAAATAAAACCTATTATAAAGGAGGCATTTGACTTATACTGTCTTTTTACGTGTCGTGTTGCATCACCCCGCGTAAACATTACCATGTCTGCATTTGTGATCGGAGAAACGACAAACAACAAGCACTGCTCAAAACTCGCCTTTGAATAGTCAGTAGCAGAAACATACTTACAGGCTGTGAGTCAGAAGCGTCAGACTGTCCTTGCAAAGTTGGAATTGCCCCACTTTATAAAAACAGCCTTTGTGCAAGCCAGCATTGTAGGCTACTCTTCCAGGTTCAGGAAATAGTCCTCCGTTAAATGCGCTGCACACACTCGAATATTTGGGTTGAACTGTTCTGGAACAGTGTTGTAAATACAACTTAAGCACTGATTTCTAGTTGTATCCTCTTTTGGAAGCCCAAACAAAGTACTTTCACTTTCACAAGGAAACCGGTTGTAGCGCCGCGGGCTGCACACACACACCCACACAAGTCTCTGTTCTCACAGTGAAAGTAGGGGCATTTCCACATACGATACTGGTTTTGTTTCCAACTGTTATTATGCAAGTCTACCGGATTGGTGTTATTGGTATAAGACTAATGGTATGCCACCATCAAAATGACAAATCACACTTTCAAGTGAGAAAAATAACATTTTATGATGCTGAAGACAACAATGGTGATGTGAGAAGAGATGAAGGAATTAAAAAAGAACAGGGAAACAGTGACATACCAGTTGGGTCTGATTTGTGATTTAACATATGCCGGTTTATGGCTGGTTAGGATGATCCAGTTAGGCCTAATGGTAGATACTGTTATTGGTGTCAAAACCATCTTTTCCATTTAAGGCCACTCAAAAAAGCCATCTGTACTTACATTTTTTTGCAAGAAAAATAATGTATTTAAGAAAACATACACACACACACACACACACACACACACATACATACATATATATATATATATATATATATATATATATATATATATATATATATATATATACACATACATATACATACACACACACAAGAAGAATATAAGAATATATACATAGTCAAACCAAACTTTATTCAGACACCTTTAACATTTCTTACATTATCACAGATTATTTGCTATAGTTTATAACATGACAAGATAAAATATGACAAGAACTCAAGAGTTAAACTGTGTTAGAACAAATTCATCTTGATAAAGTCAGATAGCTTTGATAGAAAGGTATGTAACAAAACATGGTCAGATTAAATTTCAAATCAAATTTTTGATCCCAAATTTTTTTTTTAATCAATTTTACTGGTAGTCCACTGTATGAAGTATTTTTGGGTATAATATGCCACAGTTTACTTTATTTTGCTATTCTCACTTACATAAATGAACTATAGTGTCCTGCACCCTCTAGTAAAAAAATATCAAAAATTATATCTGGTGTCTGAATAATTTTTGTTTTGACTGTATATTTACAATAAATGTAGTAATTGTAATAATATTTCACAATATTTAATTTTGTCTTACTGTATTTTTGATTAAATAAATGTTGCCTTGGGGTGCACACAAGAGACGTCTTTCAAAGACATTAAAAAAATTGAATTATTAAAACTTTTGACCAGTAGTGTATGCAAAATATCATTGTAAAACAAAACAAAAAAAAAAATGGATTTGTGGTCAGATTCACCCAGTAACTAATGTTTTACAATCCAGTAGGCCTACATACAAGGCCAGTTGTCCTCTGGTTGATATTACAGCAGCCCTTCACATCATAGGCAGATCAGATGTGTGACCAGACAAATTACGGCAGGTATCTGCCATGACACACGTGCTAACATACAGCTTTTCCTCAGAGAAACCCTGCGCAGTTTGCTTCCAACAACTTCCTCTCTTTCCTCTGATTAAAAGGTCCATCAGTCATCATAACAAACGACTCCAAAACCAGGGAGATAATGAGTAACGATAATAACGCTACTCCTCGGGGAGATATCAACCACTGTTTGACAAGGTCGTGGGGACACAGGAATGCTGATTCGTGTGGTGTTTGATTGACGGGTCTCGCCCTAGTGGGCTTGGGATCACGCACATCCCAAAAGACACTCGCGTTAAGTGTCAGTGTCTATGCATTATGCAGTATTATGTCTGTCCAAACCAGCCAGGTGTATTTACATATCGAAACATGGAAATGCCGTCAACAGCATAAGAAGCAGGACAAAAGTTTTAAACTCAATAGCTAAATGGACCTGGATCCATTAAGGAACTTCGTCAGAATGATAAATGAGCAGGAAAATAGTAACACGCAGAATAAATAGAAAACTCCTAAAAAAAAAAAAGGCATGCTTTAGTCTAGGGCTGAGGTTTGTGGCTTCTTTTTTATTTCTTTCTTTTTTGGCGCAAGCTTACTGGCAAATGCAATAGCCTTTTTAAAATGTCAAAGCGATCAATTTAAAATTAAAGCCAAGAACAACAGCGAGCCACATGGGCCGTTTTCAGATTCCTGTGCTCGGAGGGCTCAAGAAAAACACTATTTTCACTTCTTTGTCTATTTTTTCCTTCAAAAAATTTGGTCTAAGTAGTTTGGTAAGCATTTCACACAAGATGTCCCAGCATGTGTGTTCCTTTCATTCTGTCATCTTTTAACCCAGCGGGGGTACTGTCACCGCGCGCCGCCATACGCGCTCTCTGGCCGGTTTTGCGCGCTCCAGGGGATCCGTCACTCGGTTAGGAGTGCGAGACGCGCTTCCTTCGCATGTTACCGTTTCAGCGGACTTCACTGCAGGACTTCCTGTGTGTGCTTTGGTTTGCTATGGTAACGGTGTTCTAATGTTCTAAAAAATGTGTTCTATCACAGGTGTTTTCTCTGTCTGACGGAAGCTAAATTTGCCGCTTTGACACTATCATTAAACCTTTTTACTCTCACATTCACTACATAAAAACTATAAACTAACATATATAAGTTTGAGTTCCGTTTTTACCCTCAGCATAATATAGGCCATTTGCATAGGAAGTGTTCTACAATGTACAGAATAGACCTGACGAATTGTCTGTTAAACATTTCAAAAAATTCGGCAGTCTTGAGTGTCAAAACATTGTCAACAAATGGAAAATTAACTGCTCTAATAATGTTTTTCTGACATTCTGCAGTGACCTAGTTGCTTGAAAGCCTTCACAGGCAATTTGTTTAGTCAATTTCTCTAACTTTTCTTCCTGTAGACAGCGTTCATTTAGAAATAAAATAAATAAATCCTGTTGTTGACAATATTTCCATAAGTACATTCTAAGTAACAGCAGCCTCGTCCTCAGAGGCTGAACTGTTAAATAGCCTGAAGCTTGTTAAAGCCGCTTCAACATGTTCTCTCCTTTCTGTCAGTTAACAATGCTCATTTATGAATAAAGTATCCTATTGTTCAAACATGTCCACGCTTAGTAAACATATATTCAATACAGCACTACAACCCCGTCCTTAGAGGCCAAATGAAGTAATGGACTGAATCATTTGTGCATTTCAAATGGTCATAAATCTATATGAATGCAATAAAGTTATTGCTATTGAAGTATCCATGCCCAAGATGGCTTTAAAAACTGCTTAGGATCATACAGGTAACATATCATGAAAATCTGACCCAGAAAACATCATTTTTATTTTTTTTTGGTAAGCCTTTCTCTGCAAGCTTGTGAAAAAACAAGCAGCTCAGATTTTGTTCTCCCTGTGACGTAGAAAGGGGATCTTATTATAATATTACCGCCCCTTAATCTGCAAGCTTCCACCCACAGCACCGCCATTGTGTTTTCGCAAATGACAACAGTGTACCAGTTCTAACGCCTTGGTGAAAGTAAAGCATGCTAACTTTTCTGTATTTGGCTGCACTGACGAGAACAGAACACTATTTAGAGTGCCAGCCTGAGAGGAGACGAGAGCAGTGGATTTATTGATTTAGTTACTGTATATTCTGCTACTGCGGCCACACAGATCTAATATAAACATGCAATTTCTTTCCCAGCTGTTTACCTTCACAAACATGAACGACTGTTTTTGTAACTTCTGTGTTTTTAACATAAACTTGTGTGTATTTGACAGTTTAAGTGCAATAAGACATGAAAGAAACTTTACTTTAAAACTTTAGTTTTAAACTTTAGTTTAGTACTCACATGCCATGTGACAGCCGCTTTCTGTGCGCATGGTTTGGATATGTGCGCTGAGAAAACTGTATCAGAAGTTTAATCTAATATGCATGATTTCAGCGTGATAGACATGATGTTTTTTGGCAGAATATCTGAGGTACGAGCTGTAAAGGCACAGCCCTATTCTGGAAAAGAGGACGGGGAGCAGCAGCTCATTTTCATTTAAAGAGACGTGCATAAAAACAGCATGTTTCTGCATCCACTCAAAATAGGCATTTTCAAAATGATATAATAAATGGTCTGTGGGGTATTTTGAGCTGAAACTTCACAGACACATTCTGGGGACACTTGAGACTTATATTACATATTGTAAAAATAAAAATAAAACCATGGTTCTTTAACATTTGAATTGTTTTCATGACTGAAAAGATACTTTAAGAATGAGCCATCAAAAAGTTTGAGCAGTGAATATCTGCACGGGATTGTGGGTACATCAGGACTCATTTAGAATCAGATGGAGTGACTGGTGTGTTGACTGTAGAATCGCACAGTACACCGAAACTATGACTGAGGAGGAATAATCTAATTCATTTGTGAATTATATTGATTCCGTTGTCAAGATTTTATTCGTTGTAATTCCCGCCGCTTCTGCATTACCCTTGTCAACTCATGTAAAATCAAATGTAATGAGATTCAAGTCGACGTTTGCTCTCAGAATACGCATACATATGGTACATGCACCTCCAGGACACGCATTCTCTCCGCAGCTCATTCGAAAACACTGCAACAACATTTCTGGAAAACAAAATTTCATCTCCATAAACAATGAGATTATTACAGTGAGATCAAAGCCACAGCAGACAGTGTTGGTGGATCAAAAGCAAAGCATTTTCTCACACTACCCTGATACAGGCCCTATTCCAGCCAGGTGGGGAATAAAAACGCCTGTGGAAATCTCATTGCTCCAAGGTCAATTTGGAATTCTGCTCAGGCCCATTGCATGCAAGTTGCATGGAGGCTGTTGCCGTGGCAGATTTAGAACAATCCGTAGCAACGTCATCCATCAAGACCGCACCGGAGTAAGCTGCAGACTCCAGATTGGATCTCGGATTTATGATTAGCAGACAATCTTGGCTAGAACATTGAAAAAATGACTTTTAAACTTTATCCAGGATTATACTCTCTCACACATTCTGTCTCTCTCCTGGGAAAAGCCGTGATCGACAGCATCTTGAAAAAGTTGCAAAAGTCAAACAGAGATCTGAGATGGCATTCAGAAAGATAAATAATAAAAATAAATGTTCAGGGTTTAAAAAACAAACAATCATTTGTTTATGACCTGCTTCGCATTGATATGAGTCATAATCAGTGCAAATCTGATTCACTGACCCTCTGACCGTATTTACCGTATATGCCAATGAAGGGATCATAAAATCATTATTCCAGTTCTTTTAATGAGATTTTTAATTAGTTAAAAACATCAGTGTGAACGTGATGGGATGTTTGTGTATGTACACAAAGCATAATAAGTTTTGATAATCACAAAACAGACACCATCTGCCTACATCATGTCTCTTTGTGAAATGAAAGAGAAACATCATCATATGAGTCTTTTTTGGCTTCAAATGAATACAGAAAGGATTGTCAATACGCTGCTGGAACTACTTGATTACTAAAGCCCTTTATTCTCATTTTTAAAGCCATTGAGGAGATGAATAGAGTACTTCTTGTGCTTTAATGGGAGCAAAACATTTGCTTTTTTGCAGCCCGTGGCACCTGAATACTTATTATGATTATTGCCAGCAGTAACCTCATTTTTTACTGAATAGAAAGGTTACGACCTCATGGCAACTAAGTACACTTGCTATGTTTCCATTTTGAGCAGATTAGCGCCACACTAGTGCAACTCTTGACCTTAATGCTTGACCTTGAGTTGAACAAAACACATTTGTACACACTGCTCAATGTGTGCAGACAAAAAAAACTGACCTGAAGACCTCAGCTGATAGTATGAATGAGATGATGTTTACAAGATGCAACCTGTCATATTGACAATGGCCATACAAACGCAACTCATACAAAAGTTCCAGCTTCAGTTATATACAATAAATAATAATTGTTTAAGAATTACATTATAAAAACAATGTGGAACGTAAACAGGTTTGGTTTCCTACCTGCAGTACAGTAGTTTGAATCAAACACTTACAAAAAAGAACCATGATACAGTAATGGTATCATATAGTGATACCATGGTACTTTGATTTATTTTGATTTATTTATTTATTTATACAATATCATCATCATCATCATCATCATCTGGTATTCATGGTATTCAAAAGCTTGTTTTTACTATGGTATCATGTCAGTGTTATTTTAGTATTATTTATATAATATTATAGTACTTAATATTTTAGTTTTTGGCTTTTAGTTTTATATTTTCAGTTTCAGTTATGTTTAGGTTCAAGTTAATTTTGTTATGTGCTTTTGTCATTTTTCTTGTTTATTTTTAAAATAATTATATTTAGCCTTCATTTGTTTTTATTACAACATTTCTAATTTTAAGCTTTTTTTATTTGAACTTTAAAAAAAAAACAAATATTCATAATTTTGTTTATTTCAGATTTATTTCAATTACTAAAGTATACTTGTATGTATGTATTTATTTCACGCTGAAAAACTCTGAAGTCAAAATATCCTTGGTATATTTTGGTTAGTGATTCAGCTTCATTTAGTATCTTGGGAAATCTGAGTGCTTTTTTTTTTACATTATTGAGATTCTGCAACTCTAGTGAGACACAAATGAGATCTGTTTCAAGAGACTAAACTTCAGCAAAAGTCTGCATTTTATCCTGTTATCTAAGTAAGAACTAAAATATTAAAAACATCTCAGTGAATTTTCTTTGACTTTCATTGTAATAAGGTTGAATGGTGATTGTTTGATGACTAAATTTAAAGTAATAAATAAGTTTAATTTGAAGTAATTATTCTTAAACGATAAGCGAACACATACGTCTGATAAACTGCAAAGCATATTAAAAAGATGGCTTTCAAATATAATATTAATGGCTATAATTACTCATATTATCCTTAGAAGTAATACAAAAAGTATGATATTGATAATAGTGGTAATACTTGTCTTGATAGTATCGATATCGGATGGAAAAATCAAACAACGGGAGAAGATTCAACTCAAACTTTGGTGGGAATGTTTTAATTTATGCAGTGACCTAAATTGTCACAGGCGCCGACATTTTACTCTCTCAGCATGACACAATATTAATCAAAAAAGCAGAAGATGAGACCTTTTCCTTGTTAAAATAAGTTATAACATAATTAGAAAAAGCTGGTTGGGGGGCGGCTTGGAGAGAGATTACAAACGATTTTATGGAAACGCACACATACACACTGAGAAAAAGAGAGACCTTTAAATACCCTGTTTATCCTCCATCAGTAATTTGGAGGGGAGCTCTCTGTTCCTAATTGAATTGTTCTGTTTCAGAGAAAAATGGCCACGCCTGGGCAAGCTTACACAGTGCTTTTCAGATTGTGTTTGTATATGCACGCCTGTGGGACTCAATAGTGGAGCTGACCATCTGGAAAAAGAAAAGCTCTTTCCGTGGTGATATGGCTGGAGTTTATGGACTGGCAGGCTGCAAATGAACATTATCTGCGAGCACGTCCCCGTCCAGAGAAGGACTTCTAATAGACAATGTGTTTACCAACATCGTTCGCTTCGAGCACACATCTGAAACAAGGACACACACACTCGTACACTCCCACTGACCTTTTTTTGCACCGTTGCTCCGATGGAGGTTGTTGGGATTTACAGCTCTTCACGCACATTAAGCTGTTGCGCTAAACAAATTAAGATTTAAATTTAAGGTAATATGCAGTCACATGTAAAATACACACTCAAATGCTTGCCGACCTTCCTGCGCTTGTGTTTTAATGAGGTGATATGATTAATGGATCCTGATATAGACTCTCTCTGTGTTCGTAACACACACACGCACTGCGGGCATCGGAGCATGGCTACCTCTGCATTCTTCCATGAGCTGAATCCCAATCTTCCTTCAAGTCCATTTTGAATAGACCTCTCGTTATTTATTCAAAATAATTATGACTGTGCATTTAAAGAAGCTGTAACCTGGCAACCGTTACTTCAAGAGGAAAAACCACCAGTGCTGAGAACAAAAGAGAGAGAAAGATGAAGATTATTAGTGGTGCTGGCTAAGGCGAGCATCGCTAACACTCACAGTTAAGGTTAGGGATTTGAATGAATTCTCTAACCTAAGTATTAAACTCGTAACTCCACACTGCTTGTGTTACAGACTTGATTAACACCTTCAATTGTGAGACTAGTTGAGAAAAGGTGAGCTGTTATTTTCAGAGTGATAAGCTTTATGATTTTCACCTCACAGATGATGAAAAAGGTGTAAAATAAAGAGATCACAGACTGCTCTAAAGTTCAGGGTACGTACAATTTTTGACAAAAGCCTGTTATGTTCAACAAAGCTGCATTTAGTCACTCAAAAATACAGTAAAACTGTGATATTGTGAAATTTAATTACTACATTTAAAATATCTGCATTCTATTTTACTATATTTTGAAATGTAATTTATTCTTGTGATGCAAAACTGAATTTTCAGCATCATTATTCCAGTCTTCAGTGTCACATGATCCTTCAGCAACTATTCTAGTATGCTTAATGGTGCTCAGAAAACATTTCTTTTTATTATCAATGTTGGAAACAGCTGTGCTGCTTAATATTTTGTGGAAGCTGCGATACTAAGTTTCCAGGATTCCCTGACATTACTCACAACACCCTAGCATCATTTCTGCAGGTTTTGGATGGACAAACACTGCTCATGTTTTTCAGAAAATGGGTATGATCATTCGATTTCATCTGGAGTTCTCTGTGTAGCCGTTTGGACTCTTTCCGTGGTTCAGTAGTTCAGAGGACAATTAAAGGAAAAGGCAAAGGGACACGTCAGTCACTGTCCTCCCAACAGACGCCTCTCGTCCACTCTGACCGGATGGACAGACTAAACCAGGACGACAGAGGCCTCAGGCTTTCTCGCTATTTTTCTCTGTCTGTTCCTTGACTGTCCTTATAGTCACAGTTTCTTGTCACACAGACCGTACATCCTTCAAATCACTCATGTCTCCACATACACTTTAGCTTTTACTCTTTGTCCTTCTTTTGTTGCTCTGATATAAACCTCCCATTCCTCAATTTCAAAATGGCATTTTAATCTACAACACATCCCAGCAAACCTCTTTCTCTCTTCTTTCTCTATAAATGTACACAGGTTGGTACAAACAAAATGCCATACAATGCAATAGTGAGTACATAATGGCAAAACTGAATAATGATATGGCAAAAGTCTGAAACCAACATGAATGCAAAGAAATATATTTCTAAAATGTATTAGAATGTATACATACAAACTGATATATCTGTGTAAATGTTTTAAACTAGATTTTTTTGGGGGCTACATTCTGCCATTTTAATTATACCATTACCATTTCTGGTCTACTATGTCTACCAGAGACAAACTATATAAATGTTAGAGCTAATCTAGGGTGGGCATTAACATGATGACAACATTAACGAAGACGATAACCAAATGGTTTTTTTTCACAGCATTTTGATATTTGCTCATCATAATTATGGCCATTCAGTGCAAAGGGCTCCAGCATCTGGCTACACTGTGAAAAGGGCAATGAGCTATTCCTTTACACTCGCTGCTGCATTATTACACATTAAAAACTCATGAACCCAGGCCAATATGGCCAAGCACACAAACACATATTGCAGAGATGCATTGCAAGCACTCATACACAGACAGACACACACACACACACACACACACACACACAGCGCTCAACCGCCACCTGACGTAAACGGCTCCAGCCTCAACCGGAAAGCAATGGAAGCATTTAAAAGAGATTCAGGGGCCCACTTGGGCAGTAATGTCAGGGACATTATCGAGAAGTTATTTTAAGAGTCCAGCAAGACTGCAGGAACACAGTAAAATATGAGCAATAAGCCTCTTAGGATCATCTAGAGCTGATGTACACATACATCACACATATATATATATATTTGTAATATGTGTATGTATGTGTGTGTGCGTGTTGTTATGTATGTGTGAATAGTGCTGGGTAGAGTAATTTGTTGCCCAGTGTTAGTAACTGTCAAGGGAGTGACGAAATATTGGCACAACGTTAAATTGTAGCAAATATTTAGCTTAAAGCCTTAGAGAGAGCATTTTACACACACACACACACACACACACACACACACACACACACACACACACTGTAATAGTAGTTCCATTGACTTCTATTGTTTTAATACTGAGCTAATGGGATTTTCTAAACCTAACCCTCACACAGACTTATATTCATTTTTATATTACCATTTAGACATAATTTAATATGTTTGTTAAGCCGCTTGGAGTCAGAACTTTAATGAAAAAATTCTATGTATCTATGTATGCATTCAAATACATTCAACCATTAACATATTACTCATTGTGGCATTTCATAAGAATTAATGTGCTTGACAGTGAATCATTCACATCTTAATTTTCTCTCTCCTTATATTGCCAGATGACCAAATGTGATTGGGTGACCTTTTATATGGTCCATTTACAAAGCTTAAGTCCTATTCAGGGACCTTTTTTCATTTTCACATTATTCTTGTCCGTTTTGCATCATCTGTTGTAATGTCAAGTCTTTTACTGGTTCTACCACTCTATCATTCATTTGAAAAACAAGACTTAAGGTCACACTGGCTGGTTTGTTCGATGTGTCATAATTATCATGAATTTGAGGTTATTTTGTATGCCCTTTCCTAAATTGAAACCATTAGGCTTTAAGTAAGCTATTGCAGCACAGCTTTTGACATCAATGCTTCAAAACATTTTAGCAATGTGCAATTTGTACTTTCAGTACATTTGATTCCTGTACTAATTTAAATGCCAAATTTCACCTGCTTAATGGATGACTGGGATGGGATTTGCAACCCAAGTCAGTCAGTCCATCAATTCATCTGTCTATCTATCCATTCATCTATCCATCCATCCATCTATCGAAATGTCCAACTATTGCTATCTGTTTATCAAACTGTCCATTGATCCATCCATCCATCCATCCATCCATCCATCCATCCATCCATCCATCCAACTGTCCATCCATTCATCCATCCATGTATTAAAATTTCCATCTATCCCTCTGTCTATCAACTCTCCATGTATCCATTGAACTTTCCATTTATCCATCCATCCCTTTGTCTACCTATCCATCCATCCGTCCGTCCATCCATCCATCCATCGAACTGTCAATCCATCCATCCATCCATCGAATTGTCAATCCATCCATCCATCGAATTGTCCATCTATTTATAATCCATCCATCTATCTAAATGTCCATCCATCCATCCATCCATCCATCCATCGTCCATCTACCCATCCATTGAATTGTCAATCGATCCACTGAACTGTCCATCTGTCTATCGTCCATCCATTTATCTTATTGTCCTTACATCTATTGTCCATCCATCCATCCATTAAAATGTCCAACTATCACTCTCTCTGTTCATCAAACTGTCCATCCATCCATCCATCCATGTATTGAAATGTACATCTATCCCTCTGTCTATCAAACTATCCATCTATCCACTGAACTGTCCATTTATCCATCCATCCAATTGTCCACCTATTCATCCATCCGTCCATCCATCGAAAAGTCCATCTATCGTCCATCCATCTAATTGTCCATCCATCCATGCATCCATCCATCAAATTGTAAATCCATCCATTCATTGAACTGTCCATCTGTCTATCATCCATCCATGCAATTATATGCAATAGCTTTGTTTTTGAGACTGGACTGGTAAATTGTTATGTTCAGATAAAGATTTGCTTATTGAATAAACTAAAATAAATCAGTGAAAAACTTGAAACAAATGTCAATTAAAATCAATCCAATAAAAAGCATTTAATGTTATGGCAACACAGTTCACATCATAGTGTCCATTAGCAAGTACTTAGGGATACTAATGAACATATACTTAGCATGCACATATAACTGTTTTGTAAAACAGCTTGAAATGACATCTTTGATTGCTATTACTATAATTAAGTAGATGAACATGTAATATGTGTACCATGGACACTGCGATGCTGACCATACTGATGTAACAGTTGACAGGCAGTCTGCGTGTAGCCAGTGTAGACTACAGTGCTTTGCCCAGGAATCAGCTGTAAACTTTACATAAGCTGCTTTCTCTTTTGCCTTGGAAGTGATTATAGTGTGGTCGTGCAACTCCTGTGGTGTAAACAAAGACAGACGATTACAGCGCTAATGCCTTTATGAAGAAGCCAGGCTGGTATTCTATTGTGTTATTTCCCTCTCCACTCAGTTTAAATCTATGAAAACTGAAGAGATTAAGGAGGTAAAGACATATTAATACTTTGATCTTCTACAAGATTTAATCAAATTCAAAGCAATGAGGGAGAGAAATTATTTTTGTGAGGTTTTCATTGTTGGAGACCACAGATGCACAAGCCAGGATATGACTTCCTCACGACTTTCTTAAAGGGAGCATATCATTATTTAATCATTCAGTAAAAAAAAAAAACTGCTTTGATTTTTCTAAAGTATGTTATCTAAATCTTTGATTTTTGGGTGAACTGTCCCTTTAAGACCATCTCCTCGGCTTTTGGATCAGACAGTCACTTTTAATATGAAAGTGATAATAATAATATCAATGTTTACATGTGATTGAATGTGTGATCAGGTGTACGGCCGTGTTTTTGAGCGTACACAGTGTGCACAGCTGGCTTTAAGCCTGGGTTTGGGCTAATTACACCCCTGTTGCTTTTGTCATTACTCCCTCAGATAAGATGCTATTCAGCCCCAAACTCCTCTCCCAAATCCACAAATAGTTTTTATTTATTGATTGCCCTCAAAACCTTCTTAATATTGTCTTCAAATTCAACCAGAACCTTCTTCTATCCCTAGACCCCCATGATCAAATCTGCACTGATCCTCCTTATTGCTCACTGATGGTGCCAAAATATCAGAAAGTTGCATTTAAATCCTAAAATGATTTAAATCCTGAGCCGATTTTCCTTCCAAAGATAATCCTGTCAGTTGTTTGAAACAGTTTGCAGAAATGGTGTTATATTTCATTAGGAAACACTACACCTGTCCAAAATGGCACGGGCACAAGCTGCCAGATGGCGAAAAGTAAGTTCATTGTTGCATTTTTAGAAATACAGTGGGGTCCAAAAGTCTTAGACCACAAGTAAAAATGCTTGCATATTTCTATAATTAAATATGATTTTTTTTTTTTTAAATTGCAAATCATATAATCAGCATAACAATTTAAGTGAAAGACATATATTTTTCATGTCAACTCGTCACTTTTGTTATATATATATATATATATATATATATACACACACACACACACAAGTCTAATCTCTCTCTCTCTCTCTCTCTCTCTCTCTCTCTCTCTCTCTCTCAAATTGTGCTGTTAAATGTATTATTTAATTTCTTGATGCACATTTTAAGTTATTGATTACCAAAACACACTACAGAAGGTAAAATAAGACAAGTGTCTGTTTTTCAAAAGGGTTCTTCTCTGTGTTATTTAATGTCAAAACAGAATTCTTGAAAATGCTGTTTTGAAATCTAAAAACCTTGATTTTATTATAAACTGCCTAAAGGATATAGTAAATAAAGACTTTGAAATGTTACTTGAACCTTGAGAACTGCCTTGAACTTTCTCTTCCACAGTAGCAAAACGATTTTATTTTCTAGAAGCATACAAGAAACCTTTGTGTTTTATAGCTTCATTTGCTGAATTCATTCTCAACAGCCCTGCTGAAAAATCCAGCATAAACCAGCATTAATTCCATGCTGGTCCAGGCTTGAATATGCTGGTTAGTGATGGTATAGTGCTAGTTAGTGGTGGTCTAGCTGGTGAAGCTGGTTCACCATGGTCTTGCAGGGTTGAGTGTGAGTAGACTAGCTGTCTGTATGCAAGCAATGTGTTTGGGGGCAAACATTGTTTTTACTAGCTATTTTAACAGATTAATGATGCAGAAACCATGTAAGATTAAAACATGATTTTTAATTACAACTATAATTTCTTTAGTTCTGTTGACAGTAGGACTTTAGAATTTAGTTGTTTAAGTAATGATCATATGAAGAGTTTATTTGCAAAAACTCTGTTTTTATTAACTTTCATAAATCATGTTTATTTTTATTGTGTTATGTTTTTATTGTGTTTTATTGTATTAGTTAGCTGTATTTTTTAGTTATTATTATTTAATCAAAACAACCCAGCTGCAGTTTGATTGATATGAATTAAAATGCAGTGTAAAAAACAACAACAACATGATTTTTGAACATTTTTAAGAACGTTATCTGTTCATTTGCAAAAGCAGTTATCTGTTTTTGCAAATGAACTCTTCATATTATTAATCAATGTTATCTTAATGGATAAAAATAAAAGTTAAATAAAAAAGTACAAATTCAAACCAGTGAAATGTATATTATTTATCTGATGTTGTTGGACAGTTTGCTTATATTAGTCCACCAAGATCCAATCAAAATATAGCAAACCTTTGTCCACTATAGTGGTCAGAGAGGGGCCCTGCCATAAACTGGGCCCTGGAATGTGCTGTCCACCTCATTCTTCAAAATATCTTCTTTTGTGTTCAGGACAAGAATAAAAATTAATACAGGTTTGGTACAACATGACAGTGATTAAATAATGACAGAATTTTCATTTTTGGGTGAACTATCCCTTTAATGAAAATCGGCAGCATGTTTAGTTCTGTCCCTTTAAGACTTGAACACATTTGTTTCTCTCTCAACTGTTTACTTTCACTTTAGACATAACTGTGTTTATATGTAAACCTTGTGTGTTTTTGACAGTATTAGCGCAATCCTACAATGCCTACAAAAATGACTCATAGGGACTACAACGAGTTACTTCCCAGGTCCGTTACGTCACGAACCCAGATAAACCCCGCCCCCAGGAACATGCAGCAAAGGGGGCGAGGCCATGCTGCGCTGCTTTAGAGAAGAGGAAGCGAAAACTAGGGGCGCACGTAAAAATCTATTCATATATTAATCGCGATTCTGTTTTCTAACAATTCTAATGGATTCACAAGTTTCAAAATCAATGTTCTAAAGCAGCAGTTCTCAATCCTGTTCCTCGCGTCGCCCTGCTCTGCATCTCTCTCTCTCTCTGCGCGATCCTCTTCGCTAATATTCTCTGCGTCTCAATCGGGCTCAGATTGATAAGAAATATAGACGACGCCATTGTTTACAATACAGCCGGAGCACATGCCACTGAGCTGAGGGGCGGGACGTTTAGACGCGCACCCAGTGGTTTAGCCAATCCCAACACACTGGGGCACCTAACCAATCTCGTATTTCTGAGGGAGGGGCTTCATAAGAGCAGGAAATGATCAGCGCGTTTATCAGAGAAGGGACAGAGCGGTGTGGAATAAAGGTAAATTATGTGAAAAATTAGGGCTGGACGATATGGCCAAAATTTATATCACGATATATTTCTTAATTTCGGTCGATACGATATAATTCCGATATCGATATGAACACTATTTAAAAAAGCCTTATAAAAAAGGGTGGGGTGGATTAATGTTCACCTTTTATTTGTATTTAGCCTTCATACAAACAAGAAATGTGAAATCACTGTCAAATAAACATCTCAGACTCATTTAATATTAATATATTTAACTTCAAACTATAGGCTAACATATACTACCAGTCAAATGTTTTTGAACAGTAAGATTTTTATTTTTTTTTTTAAAGAATTCTCTTCTGTTCACCAAGCCTGCATTTATTTGATCCAAAATACAGTAAAAACAGTAACATTTTTAAATATTTTTACCATTTAAAATAACTGTTTTCTATTTGAAAATATTTTAAAATGCAAGTTATTCCTGTGATTTCAAAGCTGATTTTTTTAGCATCATTACTCCAGTCACATGATCGTTCAGAAATCATTCTAATATGCTGATTTGCTGCTCAAAAACATTTATTATTTTGAAAACAGCGGAGTAGACGTTTTTTTAGGTTTCTTTGATGAATAGAAAGTTCAGAAGAACAGCATCTATCTGAAATAGAAATCTTTTGTAACATTAAAGCATCCTTGCTAAATAAAAGTATTAATTTCTATAATCTCCCCCTCCCCCCTCCCCCCAAAGTATAAAAATTATACTGACTCCAAGTGAGTTGCTGCAGAAAACAAAACAAAAAAATTGAGCAACAACAAAAACATGTTGCTGGAGACGGGTTTATTATTGAAAATGCAATCTGATTCTCTGCCAGCAGGAGGCGCTTTGAGAGCGGTAGAGCTAGCAGTAATGGCTTTAATCTAAGCAGCTCCGCTCATGAACGCTACTTTATCAGATAAAATGAAAATGCTATTCTGAAGACAGTCGGTTCCCTTTAGAGATACATTCATAAAAATCACCCGCGCTGCGTTTTGATTTTGAAACGTGCAGTGCTCATGTTTATTCAACGAAGTCAAACACCACAAATAAATCAAAGTATGGGAAACACTGGTAATGTATATTGAAATATCGGAAATGTGTTTAAAAATCATATCACCGTTATTGAAAAAAAATATATCGTGATACATATTGATATTGAAATATTGTCCAGCCCTATGAAAAATAATGTTTTTTTAAAAATGAAGCATTAACACATGTTAGACTGCACCCCATAAACACAATCAAGCCTAGAAAAAAAACAGTCAACCACCCCTTAAAGCAATTCACTGCATATGTGAGCATGTTTGTTTGTAAAGATACTATACAATTAGAAAAGGCCTGTGAAATTTTTCCAACCATACAATTATTTCCCAAGCCACTTGTTGTATGTCAGGTCACGGGAATGCTGGAGCCTATCCCAGAGTCTCAGGCCATAGGCAGGGAAACACTCTGGATAGATGTACAGTCCCTCACAGTGTAAAATTTTTGTTAGTGTAAATATGAGAAAAAGAAAATGAGACCTACTGGGACTATTCATATTCATTTTTTCAACACCAACAGCAAAATAAACACCACAACTTTTGTTGACTTTTTAAGCTAGTTAATTATTTCGGAGTTCAGCTACACTCAGCCCTTGCTTGGCTGCTCACCAGCATATGTTCTGTTTTGGATGGTAAATTACAGTAGCTTACACTACCTAGGCAACCAGCTTCTGCAGAATGACCATGGTGGACCAGTTTAAGCAACATAAAATCCTTCAAAATCCTTAAAGCGAAATCACAATACAAACTGGTGTGATGTTATTTTGAACTAAATCAGGACAAAACAGGCCCTAAGCGAGAAACTAAAAAGAACTTTGCTGTAAGTAAATCAGAGCTTTAAAATAATATTTTCAGCACTGGACATTGTTACATTGCTGTCTATATAGGGTCAGAAAGCTCTCAAATTAATTAAAAATATTTTAATTTGTGTGCCGAAGATGAACAAAGGTCTTATGGGTTTGGAAAGACATGAGGGTGAGTAATTAATGACAGAATTTTCATTTTTAGGTGAACTATCCCTTTAAAGAACATTTCCTGTTATTTAATATCTTTATATGTAGTTTGCATTTACAAAACCAAAAAAAAAAAATACTTTAGACATCACACTAAGTCTCACTAAATGTTCCCTTTTAGTAACAATGTCCTCCAGCAAAATCACTGACACCCGCACCGATGACAATAAATAGCAGTCTGCCCTGACTTAACGTGATAAAAAGGAGAGCTTAGTGGACTCTCTTGTTCTCTGCACTGAAGGTATCAAGTTTCAGTCACTGGTGGGCTAAGCAGTAGCAGCCTCCGCCTGCGGCTCAGGAATCCATCTGAAGTTTGGCGGGCGGGGGGCACGAGGGCGCAGCTAGAGACCAACTCTGGCATCATCGCTCAAATTCCAGCCCCGAAATATACCCCCTTTAGGTACAGCCGTGGAATGCATTGACTCACTCGTCCCTGCAGATCACATGACAAATAAACGAAGTGGGAGAAAAAGACAGAAACGCAGGCTCTCATTATGTTACTAAAGTGGTCTAAGGGGCTTGACTTATCTTTCCACGTCTTTCTTATCTCACTGCTGCTCCTCACCAAGTTTCTCTTTTGTTCCTGCTCCATTTGTGAAGCAAGAATCATGCTCCTGTCAATTCCCCTGATTTATTAACCGACAGTTTTCTTCTCTGACTTCTTACAAGGTTTTATTGCAGCACCAGCAGGGCGTCATTCTCGGGGTTACACACACATGTCCCCAGAGCAACTGAAAACTTCTCACTGGATTCTTCACTATATCAGTGTTCAAATCTTCTCTTCCCTTAGATGATAAAACACCAGGGTTGTACAGCATAACATTTAGATCTTTATGAGCTTTGATGTCAATGTCGCTTATACATATCTTAACGACTGGAATTCCCCAAACTACAATAATTCATGTATATATATCATACAAAAAGTGTAGGCTGATGATGTGGTGCATGATTTGAAACTGAAGTTATATTAAAAAAATATTTTTTTTTCAAATAAAAGCTGTACTTCTGAACTTGCTATTCATGAAAGAATCCTGCAAACATGTATCACAGTTTCTACAAAAATATTGAGCAGCACAACTGTTTTCAACATTAATAGTAATAAGAAATGTTAGTTGAGCACCAAATTAGCATATCAGAATGATTTCTGAAGGATCATGTGACACTGAAGTCTGAAGTAATGGAAAATTCAGCTTTGCCATCACAGGAATAAATTACATTTCAACATTTATTCAAACTAAAAACAATTATTTTAAATTGTGATATTTCACAATATTACTGTTTTTACAGTATTTTTTGATAAATGTAGACTTGTTGAGCATGAAAGACTAAACCTTGACATTTGCCACTTGCATTTATATTATCTTATGATCTGGAAGATTTTTTTTTTAAGATATTGACAACTACTTTCAAAAACATTTTAAAAAATGTACCGTTTCAAAATTTTTGAAAAGTATCTATATTTTTTTCTTCTGATTTTGTTGTTATACAACACTTAGTCACATACCTCTATTTTTCTCTATTTACCTTGGACCCTGTTCATTGCTGCTTGCATCTCTCTTTCTTTATTTTATCCCTCTGTTAAGCACAAACGTTCAATCAAGCTCTCTGCTAAGCGAGAAAGAAAGGGAGGCCACATCGGCAACAGCCAATGCAGTTATTGATTAGAGATCTTTAAAGGAGGCTCCTTGAACTCAGATTAGGCATCAATCACAAGAGGAGGAGGAGGAAAATACAGCAGATGCGAGAAAAAGAAAGGTGCAGAAGTGCCAATATAAAATAAGAAATTAACAATACTAAAAGAAAAGAAAGAAAGATGAAGAAAAGTGCAAAAATACAGCAGCAGTCACACCAACACGACGCAGGCTGATTGCAAATACTCCTCTTTGGAGACGTGTTTAGGGTTTAAGCGTGGTTAGAGCACCCTGGAGTTCAGGATTAGCTCAGCGTGAGTCCAGCAGCCTGCCAGGCAGACGCACACAGAGTGCCTTTGAGTGATGCTCACACATGGGTTTACCACTGACACTCAAAACAACATGCCACACCACATCAGCCTCAATCACTATTCTCTCCACCCCTCAGAAGCCTACATTTATCCGCTAGAAGGAAAAAGAATTCCGTGGAAGAGATATTTTAAAAGGATAGTTCACGGCAGGATGACAGGATTTCCATCAACGCCTGAACCCCATAGGATTTTTCTTTTTCTATGAAACACAGAAGTAGTTATTCAGTTTAGAATTTTCAAGCTGTTCTTTTTCATACAACACTTGAAGTACCTGCAGCTTTCAAAAGCCAAAATGAACAAAAAATGGGCAATACCAAGAAAGTATAGTTATAGACTTGAGCACTATATTCCAAGTCTTCTAAAGTCATGTGATAGCTTGAACAGATCATAATTGAATCCATTTTTGATTTCCACCTATTCAAGTAGAATCTGCATACTAACAGATGAGCAACATTTGGAGAAGGAGAAACCCCATTTCTTGCTTGTGTCAGTGTGCTATGTTTGAATGATATGGTATATGGTTTAAAAACCCTGTAATCTAGCACATATGAACCACTTTCATAATATTTTTGACATCCTTCCTTAAGGTAAAAGGAACAGTTAATCCAAAAATGAAAATTCTGTCATCACTGCCTCACCGTCATGTTGTTCAAAACCTGAAAGACTTAAAAAAAACAAAAAGGTCACAAGGGTGACATAAAACTAATTTTACTAATTTTTGAATTGAGCAGTTTAAACCAAGCCTTTTGAAGAGATTCGACTGCATAATAGATAAACACAAGGCATTTATGACCTTTTTGGATCTTATTTGGGTTAGCAGGGCTTTCAGTGTGGAGGGATAGAAACCTTGAACAAGATTTCTTAAAAACATCTTATGTTTTCTTATGGTAACCACATGAGGGTGAGTAAATGATGACAGAATTTTCATTTTTAGGTGAATTATCCCTTTAATGTAGATATTCTGCAAAATAACTTTTGTGTTACATAAAAATACATAATATTCAAATAACATGAGAGTGAGTAAAGATGATGGCAGAACTTTTTCTTTTACAACGCCAAGTTTATCCACATCTAGACCAGTGGTTCCCAACCAGGGGTCCGGGACCCACTAGGGGGCCTCAACAAACTTACAAAGGAGCCACAAGATAACTTAAAATGATTGAAAAGCGAGAGAAAACCAGCTTTAAAATCACAAATAATAATAAAAAAATCAGGATATCTATCCCAAACCTTTAAAATTCAGAAATTAAATTATTTAGACACTTTTGAAATTGTAAATGGTGTTTTTGTACCGCCAAATTTTAGACTTCTAAACCAAGGCCAGGAAGAACAAAAATTGAATAGGTCTTATATCATGTGAATGAGGCAATCAAGTCTTATATATTTCAGCATCCTGCTCTGGATTATATAAATGTGATTATAACTAAACGCTAAATGCCAATTCTTAAGTCCTTTCTGACCTTGGATTGGTGAAATATCACACCAGTCATGCAGTGAATTAAAGCGCGCACAGACCATGAACAGCCCAGTTTCATTAGCAAAGGATAATTCCACTCTCAATAGTCATTCGCTTCTCACTCTAAATATCATTGGTTTGGCATGACCTATACTGTAGCTGTGAATTAAACAATGTCCGGAGGCCCCGGTGCCTCCTACTTATCAGCACCCTCCGTCTCTCCATCCCTTTACTGAGCTTTCTGCTAGTAAACAGGGCATCTGTATAGCCTCACCTGCTCAATTCAAATACCAAACCCTTTTCCTCATTTCTGCATCTCTTCCCAGGGTTTTGGTGTGACAGCCTTTTGCACACTGCAGGTCTTGTTTTGACTTTCTGTGACAAAGCAATGAAACATGCTGTCAGAGTGACGGCTGCTTTCAGCCCCTTTCTTTTGTCAGGATTTACAGAAAGAACTCTTAGATTGAGGCCACAGAGGGGGGGAAAGGAAAAGTCAGTCTTTGTAGGGTGACCTTAAAACCTATCATCATCATGGCTCTGAAACTGGAGCGGGTCGTTTTTACAGTCACAGCTTTAATACTGGATCATCTGCTTGATATGCGAGGAATTTTTCAATTAAAGTTATTATCACTCAATCAGTGCACAAAAAAAGTATTAAAATGAGGGACGTTTATTTCTGTACTTTATTTTTCATTTTATTAAGGCATATATATATTTACATTTACATTTAGTTATTTAGCAGACGCTTTTATCCAAAGCGACTTACAAAAGAGGACAATAGAAGCAATCAAAACCAACAAAAGAGCAACAACATGCAAGCATATGACAAGTCTCGGTTAGCCTAACGCAGTACACATAGCAAGGTTTTGTTTT